>JAJPUD010026094.1:0-16894 GCA_023553655.1 Myrmecobius fasciatus
TTATTTCCCCATTCTTCTTCTAGCTCTCTTTTGAGATTCTTAATGCACTCATCCAGGTAAGCCTTCTGAAAGGGAGACCAACTTATGTCTGCCTTTGTGGCTTCATCTGGGATTGTTTTCATAATGTCAGGATCTGGGGACTGTTCTATTTTTTCTCCGTAAAAGCTTTCTACGGTGAGAGCTCTCTTCTGCTTCTTGCTCATGATTTAAAGTTGGGATATTGGTCAAAAGCAGAGAAAACTGCAACAATTTGTATTTGCCCTGGGGCAATTTGCCGAGTTGACTTCCGGTCTGAGGCTGGTCGGGCTACATTCGCACTAGGACCACGTTTTCAGCTGCTCTCGATCCACCCTTTGCCAAAGGCAGATCTGCCAAAGCACCTGCCTGCAAGCAGAGCAAAGTGGCCCAAGAGTCTCCCAGGGGCTTCCTGGGTGCCTTAAATCCACCCCGGCTGGAGTCTGATTGGGGCCAGCGGCTGATTTCCCCTGAGGCTAACCTTCTCTGGAGTTCTTTCAAGGTAGATTTTTGATAGAAGTGCGTTGTGGTCCAAATGTTTGGCAGAGCCCTCACTCCAAAACCAGTTCGAAGGCTTACTTTGTCTGGGTTTGAGGGAAGGTCCCAAAGGAGTTCACAGAGAAAGCTGTCTGTAGTTCACCATCTTGGCTCCGCCCCCACTCTCTAGAATTTTTAATAGGAATGAGTGTTGGATATTGTCTGATGCTTTTTCTGCATCTATTTAGATAATCATATGATTTTTGTTAGTTTGGTTATTGATGTAGCCAAATATGCTAATAATTTTCCAAATATTGAAGCATTATACCATTATACCATTCCTGATATAAATCCTACTTGGTCAAGGTATATTATCTTAGGTATAACTTGCTGTTATTTCATTGATAACATGGTATTTAAGATTTTTGAATCAATATTAATTAGGGAAATTGTTCTATAATTTTCTTCCTCTGTTTTAACCTGCCCGGTTTAGGTATCAGCACCATACGTGTGTCATAAAGGGATTTGATAGAACTCCTTCTTTCCCTATTTTTTTTCAAATTGTTTGCATAATATTAGAATTAATTGTTCTTTAAATGTTGGCTGGAATTGTAAATCCATTTGGCCCTGGAGATTTTTTCTTAGGAAATTTATTAATAGCTTGCTCATTTTTTTTTTCTAAAATAGGACTATTTAAGTAATTTATTTTTTCTTTTGTTAATCCAAGAAATCTATATTTTTGTAAGTATTACTCCATTTCACTTTTATTATAAGACTTACTGACATAATTGGGAAAATAACTCCTAATTATTGCTCTAATTTCATCTCCATTGGTGGAAAGTTCTCCCTTTTTATTTTTGATACTAACAATTTGATTTTTCTTCTTTCCTTTTTCTAATCAAATTAACTAAAGGTTTATCTATTCTTTTTTTTTCATAAAACCAATAGATTTTTTTAAATTAATTCAAGAGTTTTCTTACTTTCAATTTTATTAATCTCTCCTTTTATTTTCAGAATTTCAAATTTGATTTTAATTGGGGGTTTTTAATTTGTTCTTTTCCTAGCTTTTTTTGGATCTTCTTTTTCTCTATCTTATGCAAGTAAGCATCTGGAGATATAAGCCTTCCTCCTACAAACTGCTTTGGCGGCATCCCATAAATTTTGGTGTGTTGTCTCATTATTGTTATTCTCTTGGATGAAATTATCAATTGTGTCTATGATTTGTTGTTTCAGCCACTTATTCTTTAGGATTATATTATTTAGTTTTCAATTAACTTTCATCTAGTTTCTGCTGACCTTTTATTGCATGTAATTTTTATTGCATCGTAATCTGCAAAAAAAAATGCATTTACTATTTCTGCCTTTTTGTATCTGATTTTGAGTTATTTATGCCCTAACATATGTTCAATTTTTGTATAATGTGCTGAAAAAATAGTAAATTCCTTTCTGTCTCCATTCAATTTTCTCCAAAGGTCTATCATACCTAACTTTTCTAGAATTCTATTTACTCCCTTAACTTCTTTTTAAATTATTTTGTGGCTCAATTTATCAAGTTTTGAGAGAACAAGGTTTTGATCCCCCCACAAGTATATTTTTGCTGTCTAATTTTTCTTGCTGCTCTTTCAACTTCTTTTCTAGGAATTTGGATGCTATACTACTTGGTGGTACATATTTAGTATTGACATTACTTCATTATCTTTGGTACCCTTATCAAAATCTTTTTTAATTAGATCTATTTTTGCTTTTGCTTGATCTGAGATCAGAATCCCTACTCTTGTTTTTTTTTTTTACTTCAACTGAACCATAACTGGTTTTTGATCCAGTATATGCTCTGATTCCATTTTGTGGGAGAGTTCATTGAATTCACATTCACAGTTAAAATTTCTAACTCTGTATTTCTTGCCTTCTTGTTTTCCCCAAGTTATACTTTTCTCTTTCCTTTCTGCCTTTCCCTCCTTCCCAATATTTTGCTTCTGACTGCCAACTCCCTCCCAACTAACAAACAAATCTTCCCTTTTACAGCCTATCCCCTTTTCTTATACCTTTCTTCTTCTACTTCTCTTCTTCTTCTTCTATTAGCCTCCCCCATTCCTTTCCCATTTCACCTCTTACTTCCCTATAGAGTGAGAGAAGTTTCTTTGTGAAGCTAAATATGTCTAGTATTCTCTCTTTTTCCAAAGGGTTGTTCATTTTATTGTGAAAAAAATTCCAAAATTTTATATTATGACTTTTCAAATTACCAGAATGTTTGACACATTAAATTCTCTCTCCCAAACAATTGCATAGCAACAAGGAAAATGCTAAAAGTGTTTCTTTGTAATACTGCCTTAAAATGTCAAAACCACAGATGAATTTATTGGAGCATGCCAGGGATATTGAAATAGCCAAAAGGCCTTCAACAACCATATGCTTTACAAATAATTCTTGTATACAAATTCTCATTGTATATAATTTTCAACTTAGTACTTTCCCTTGTAAGACAAACTTGCAACCCCATTTGTGGACAACTCTATAGCATTTTGTGAATTTTTTTGTGAAAACATCAAAGAAGAAATTCATCTGCTAACCAACAATAGTTATGTACAGATCAACCTTCCTCAAAGGCTTTCTTAATGCTTCGAGAAAGCTGCTTATCTTTTTTCCCTTGCCTTATAAGAATTTTTAATGCATGAAAAACATTGAAATCTAAATTAATCTTTCTCCCTTTGTGAAATATATACAGGAGAAATCTACACACGTAAAGACACTTTACACACATAAAAATGAATTCACTAATTCCAAACTCATAAGTTTTTGAGAACCAACTTAGAGGCTGAGCTGCTCAGGGCAGACAGCAGGTAGACTGATGTGTTAAAAAAAGTTGACTGCTTAGAAGACCACCAAGGAAAATAGGAATAACTGGAAGAAGGATGCTTTCCCAGAGGTCTTCACTTCATTGGAACTGATGATGAACAGAGTAAAATATATAAAGAAGCTATCATTGCTATGAGGAAAGCCAAGGTTAGACCAAATCCAAAGCAGTAAAGCTAATTCCTTTCAGTGTTGGATAATCGTTGATGCATTTCAATTCCTTGTTGAACCAAAGGTACGCAGAACAATAATGTGAGTAGAGGAGAGACATATGCAGGAGACTGACCAACTGGCCAATGAGATGCTTCAGGAATAGACTGAGAAACATGCCCTGGATCAGGAAAATAGCCTGCTACTGCTCCTCATGTTGGGCTCTTCTCTGTGCTAAATCCCTGCTTGCCCCTTTTCAGTGCTGCTCTTCCCTTTTTTGTAGGATTAACATCCAATTTGGAGATAGTCCAGATGCCCCTGATGGAGTCCTTGATTCCCCTGACAGGATCATGGAGAAATTTTTTTGACTACTTCTGCATCACTTCCACCACTCAAACTATCAAGTACAAGGAGAAAGGAAGAGAAGGACCCCAAAATCTCTAATTATGAAGAGCCTGAAAACACAGAGCCTACATGTGACCTGACTGGGCTCCCTTTCCTAGGCTGCCACTGCCTCCAACTTTTTCTTCTTCCAGCCTCTCCCCAGGCCCGGGCAGCACCTCCTGCATTGAACATGCCCGGGCTCCTGATATTCTCTCTTGCTGCAAATCTGATAGAAAGTAAGATTCACACAATCCTCACCCCTCTACCTTCTTTCCCTCAATTGTAATAAATCTTTGCCTCTTCATGATATGTAATTTACTCCATTTTAACTCCATTTTCTTCTTCTTAAAGTAATTTCATCTTTCCTCCTCTAGTTTCTTTTTTGTATTATCACAATAAAATAAAAGTTTACCTGTAACCTCTAAGTATACCCATAACACAGATACAGCTCTCAAGAGTTAAACATATCATCTTCCCATATAGGAGTATAAGCTTTTTAACTTTTTTTTGCTTTTTACCTTTTTATGCTTCTCTTAACTTTCATATTTGAAGATCAGATTTTCTGTTCAGCTCTGGTTTTTTTCATCAGAGATGAATGAAATTCATCTGTTTCATTGAATGTTCATCTTTTCCCCTGAAAGATAATGCTTAGTTTGCTGAATAGTTGATTCTTGGTTGCAATCCAAGTTTCTTTGCCTTCCAGAATATCAGCTTCCAGGTCATTCAATCTTTTAAAGTGCTAGGTTCTGGGTAATGCTGATTGAGGCACCTGAATATCTGAGTTGTATCCTTCTAGCTGGTTGCAATATTTTCTTCTTGATTTGATAATTCTAAAATTTTGCTACAATGTTACTTGGAGTATTTATTTTGGGATCTCTTTTAGGAGGTGTTTAGTGAATTATTACAAAGATTATTTTACCCTCTGCTTCTAGGGCATCAGGAAAGTCTTCCTTGATGATTTCCTGAAAGATAATGTCTAGATTCTTTCTTTCTTCATGGTTTTCAGGTAGTCCAATAATTCTTAGATTGTTTCTCCTGAATCTATTTTTCTGTCAGTTGTTTTTCAATGAGGTTTTTATATTTTATTCTTTTTTTCATTTTTTAATGTTGTTTGACTGATCCTTGAAGTCTCATTAAGTCATTCACTTCCATTTGTTTAATTCTAATTTTTGCTGAATTATTTCTTTACTTAGGTTTTTATCTCCTTTTGCATTTGGCCAGTTGAACTTTTAAATGAAGTGTTCTGTTCATTGGATTTTTTTTCCATTCCACAAATTCTCTTTTTCAATGAATTGGTTTATTTTCCAATATATTTTATAAGGAATTATTTGCTTTTTCCATTTTTTCAAATGCATTTTATAAGGAGTTATAGGATTTTTCCATTTCACTAAATCTAATTTTAAGGAGTTTTCTTCAAGTAATTTTTGCTTCCTTTTCCAAACGCTCTCATTTCCTTTCCCCATTTTTCTCCTAATTCTTTTGAAATCCTTTTTGAATTCTTCCGAGAGAGCCTTGTGAGATTGGGACCAACTCCTATCACCCTTTAGGGAATCATATGGATATGATTTGTCTTTAGTATCCTCAGGGTTAACCCTAAATGCACACTGTCTCCATAAAAGATATCTAAGGTCAGGGTTCTTTTTATTTTCTGTTCTTTGATACACTGCCTTCCAAGTAGGAGAGAGTAGCCAAAATTGTTGTATTTTGGCCAAGAGCTTCCTGGTTGATTCCCAGCACCCAGCTGCCACACTACCTTTGGTTCCTGCACTGAGCTTGTATTTAGTTGCTTCCTTTCACTACCTGATTCAAATAGACCTTTTCTGAAGTTGTTTCCAAAATATCTTCTGTTGGAAATTTGACCTGGTGTTAATCTCAGAGATGTAAGGAAAGGCTCAGATAAAGATGTCTACTCTCTGCCATCTTGACTCCATCCCCACAACTTAACTTTTATGAAAGTGGTTTGCATAACTTCACATGTGGTTTCTTAATTGTGGGTGAGAATAAGGGAGAGAACCAAGGACTCAAAAATCTTAAAAACAAGCATAAAAAATAAATTGTTTTGATTGTAACTATGGAAAAAAAATTAAACAAATAAAATTATGAAAAAAAGAGAAAAGAATTTCCCACGTGCAAAAATGCTTGAAGTGACGCTTTTTGTAGTGGGAAGGAATTGGAAACTGAGTGGATTTCCATAAGTTGAGGAATGGCTGAATTACCTATGGCATATGCATGCAATGGAATATTATCCTTCTGTAAGAAACGATAAGCAGAAGGAAAGACTGGCAGAGACTTGTATGAAATGATGGCAAAGTGAAGTTAGTAGAACCAAGAGACATTATATACCACAACAAGATTATATAATGATCAACTGTGATGGACTTGGCTCTTTTCAACAATGAAATGAATCAAGTCAATTCCAATAGACTTGTGATGGAGAGAGCAATCTGCTTCCAGACAGAAAACTATAGAGACAGAATGTGGATCGGAATGTAGTATTTTTACCTTTTGTAGTGGTTTGTTTACTTTTTCCTCATTTTCCCCCTTTTGATGTGATTTTTCTTGTGCACTATGAAAATGTGGAAATGTTTAGAAGAATTGCAATTGTTTAACCTATATTGGATTTCTTGTGGTCTAGAAGATGGGCATGGGAGGAAGGGAGGGAGAGAAATTTAGAACACAATGTTTTGCAAGGGTGAATGTTGAAAACTATCTTTACATATATTTTGAAAATTAAATTTTTTCAAGACAAAGTCTCTATTTCCTGATCCAAGTATTTCCAATTTTGTACTGCTTCAATAGTCATGAAGTTTTTTCCAAGTCTTATTTTTCTCCTCTTTTCATCTCTTATACCTCATTCCTAATTCTGCCTTGAGAGTTATACAAAACAGCTTCATGTACTTACTTACATAACAACCTTTCTTATTTGAGATTATACATATTTCCCTGTTAATCATATTGTCAAAGGAAAATCAGAACAAAAGGGAAAAATTATGAGAAAGAAAAAGCAAACAAACAAAAAAAGGTGAAAGTAGCATGCTTTGACCCTTATTCAGTCTCCATAATTCTCTCTCTGGATTCTGATAGTGTTTCTATCCCACATCTATTGGAATTATCTTTGATCACTGTATTGCAGAGAACTGTCTATCAGAGTTGATCAAAAAATTATCTTGCCTCTGTGATCTTATTAACTCTTTTGGCTGCACAATGTTTAGTGTACAATGTTCTCTTGGTTGTGTTCATTTCACTCAGCATCAATTCATGTAAGTCTTTTCAGGCTTTTCTGAAATCAGCCTGCTCATTATTCATTATAGAATATTCCATTGTATTTATATATCATAACTTAATCAGCCATTCCCCAATTGAGGGGGAACTCAGTTTCCAATTCCTTACCACCACAAAAAGAGCTTCTACAGACATTTTTGTCAAACTATGTTCAAGACCATAAATAATCAGAAAGATCAAATTAAAACAAATTCAAAATTTTATCTTACTCCCAACTGAATTAACAACGATGATAAAAGATCCAAGTATAACGTTGAAGTATAATGCAAGAAAATAGGCATTAATTCCCTCTTGGTAAAGCTGTGGGTGCTTCCAATTGTTTTGGAAAATAATTTAAAACTCTACAAGAAAATTTGCAATTTGTTATAACACTCACACCAGAAGTAAAACTGCATTATAAAACAGGAGTCATCAAAACCATTTGGTATTGGCCAAGAAATAGAGTGTGAATCAATGGAATAAGTTAGATACACAAGACAGAATAATCAATGACTATAGTGATCTAATATTTGATAAATCCAAATACTCGAACTTCTGAGATAAGAACTCACTATTTTAAAAATTGCTAGGGAAACTGGAAAATAATGTCAGAAACTTGGCATAGACATACATCTCACACTCTATATCAAAGTAAAATCAAAATAGGTATATGATTTGGCTGAAAATGATGATGCCATAAGCAAATTAGGAGAACAGAAGATTATTAATTATCAAATCATTGGAGTAGGGAAGAATTTATGACCAAAGAATGAGAGAGCATTATGAAATGTGGACAACCTTGTGGACAACAGTGGACAGCACTGATTACATTAAATTAAAAGGTTTTGCACAACAAAACCAACACAAACAAGATTAAAAGGAAAGTACAAAGCAGAAAAAAGAAGTTTACAATCAATGGTTCTAATAAAGGACTCATTTGTAAAATATACAGAGAACTGATTCAAATTTATACGAATACAAGTCATTCCTCAATTGATAAATGGTCAAAGGATATGGACAATCATCAGATGGTAAAATTACAGTCATCTATAATCACAAAAAAAGTGGTCTAAATCACTTTTGATTAAAGAAACACAATTTAAAATAACTCTGAAGCATCACTTCACATCTCACAGATGTGAGTGTGTGGTGACAGGAAAAGATAATGATAAATGTTGAAGGGATGTGAAAAAACAGGGACACTAATGCACTGTTGGTGGAGTTGTGAAAAGATCCAGTTGTTCTGGAGAGCAATTTAGAACTACGCCCAAAGGGCTATAAAACTGTGTATATCCTTTGATCCAGCAGTACTACTACTGGGTCTGTATTCTGAGGAAATCATTAAGGGAAAAGGACCCATATGTGCCAAAATGTTTGTAGCAGCTCTTCTTGTATTGGCAAGAATTGGAAAAAGCCAATCTATTAGGAAATGATTGAACTTATAGTATATGAAATTAATGGAATAGTATTGTTCAATAAAATTGATTAAAAAGCTGATTTTTTTAAAAGCCCAGAAAGATTTACATGTAGTGATGCTTAGTGAAGCAAGTAGACCCAGGATTGCAGTATGCACAATGATAGCAAGATTTTGCAATGATCAAGTATGAAAGACTTTGTTCTTTTCAGAGTTCAAAGATCCAAAACAATCCCAGTCAACTTTGGATAGAAAATACCATTTGCATCCAGAGAGATAATTATAAAGAATGAATGTATCATTCATTCCCATGTAGTGTTCACTTTTTTATTCTCTTTTTTTCTTTTGTGTTTTTCCCCTTTTGTACTGATTTTTCTCTCCCCATATTATTCATAAAGAAATGTGTATTTTAAAATTTATGTACATGTATAGCTAGGAAAAAGAAACAATAAAAAATTTTAAAAATAACTTTTAAATAATTCTTATAACACTCTACTGGGTTTATTCTGTCCCTCCAGGAGGTTTTTGACAAAAGAAAATATATCTATGCAGAAATCATTATACTGGGAGTTTTTATCAGTGTAAGAATTTGGAAAGGGGGATTATTTGCCTAAAAGTTTAAGAATAATTGAAAAAGAGCTATGCCATGTAAATATAAATGTGATAATTGTTTCATTATATTTATGAATTATTACCCCATCATAAACATCAATGTGTTGAGTTTAAAACATGAGAGGATATATAAGTGATTTATTTTCTTTATGTATTTAAAGTATGGATGTGGGCTTTAATCCAAAAAAATTAATATCAACTATAATAGTGATTTTTAATTGAATCTAATATCTTCTTTTACTTAGTAGCAGGGAAAAACACATTATTGTTTGAGTTCAACTTATTTCAACAACACTACATCATGCCTTAAATATATTACAGATGTAATGACTTATGTTTTGTGAATTGAAGGGTTTCAAATGTGGGACAAAAATGATAAATGGAAAATAAGGTAGCTCAGGTTTTGTCTTTCTTTTCTCCTTAGTTTTGCTTGATCCAGGCAGCTAGGTGGCGCAGTGGATAGAGCACCAGCCCTGAAGTCAGGAAGACCTGAGTTCAAATTTGACCTCAGACACAATATTTCCTAGCTGTGTGACCCTGGGCAAGTCACTTAACCCAATTGCCTCAGCAAGAAAGAAAAAAAAAAGAAAAGTTTTGCTTGAACCTTAGCAATACATCTTTCCAAGTTCTAGATAGCTATTTCTGTAAGAATGTGGTATTTAGTGTGATATAGAGTTGGAAATGACTTAATAGAATAAATATAATTTTTCTATATTCCCTGTACTTATTACTACCCTGTGTGAGCAACTGACAACCCTACTCACACACTGTCTCTTAAAATATCATCTTGAGAGTATTTACTTCAGGAAAAAAAAACATGCATCGAGCATGATATTTTCAGTTTGTTATCCAATTTCTTATTCTAAATGGGCCTACTAGAAATTATATACTTTAATTTTCAAATATGTTTCTTAGAAACAATATTTTCTCTCTCAATAGGAGCACTCGATTTATGCTGGCACTAAGAGCAGAAAAGCAATTGAATAAACAATGTCTATGTACCACACAGAGGCAGGGAAGAAGCTTTGAAGTCACAAAGTCAGATTTGAAGTCCTGCCAATGCAAAATAGTGACAGAAAACTTAATCTCTTTGGGCTTCAGTTTCCTCTTCTGTTAAACGATGGAGGGAAATTATAGAATGCCTAAGGTGATTTTCAATTCTAAATCCATGATCTATAGCCAAAATATAATCTTTCTAGCTGCCACCAGATGGCACTTCAAATCCAGACAATCAATTCAAGTTTCTTTATGCCAGTGCAAACATTAATGCACTTCTTCTCCCATCCTTATTCAGCACCTCTTGCATGTATACAAATTGACTTTGTTTCCCCAATTAAACCCAGTTTAATCTCATGTCACTTAATTTTGGAAGGAAAATAATTACAATTAAAATAGCTTGTAGCCCCATGCCCATTTAGATTACTATATGTTTCCCAGGTTCTCTTGACCCCAAAACACTTCATACTTTCATTGTAGGTGACAGTACAGTCAGTGAACAGAGTTAAGATAAAAAAAAATATTTTATCTTAACTCCTGCAAAATTGATCCTAGCCACTCCTAGAAAAACCTGAAATTCCAACACTCTAGAAGCTAAAATTACTCCTGCAAAGAATTGAAATTTATATGTTACTTTTACATAGTAAAACCATTTGCAGAGAAAGACAGTGAAAGTTATCTTCCCCATTTTCAACTTCACAAAGAGGGTAAAGGAAACCAGGATTTCTTTCCTTAATTAAAGCACAGGGAGCTCTATAAATATATCATCCTTTCCATTCCTGGGCCCAGAACACCATGAACTTATGTTACAGATTTATGCTAATTTTTGTTATATTTTTCATATTTTCATGTGCTCTTCTCTGGTATTTTTTCTGACATTTTCCCCTGTAAAATATGGGTTTTTTCCCCTCCCTTTAAAAAAAATATCCCACTTCAGAACCATATTAAACAACCTCAATGAACTCCTTTCATGTTAAAAGCCCTCAGAAATGGTTTACATAGCAAATGGATATCTTGACCTTGACAGCTAAAAGACTCTGCAATGAAAAAGCATTTCATAGAATTTAACACCAATTCCTATTAAAACACTTGAGAGTATATGAATAAATGGAGTGTTCCTTAAAATAACCAATAGCATCTATTTAAAACCATGAACAAGCATCATATGTAATGGGTACAAACTAGAACCATTCCCAATAAGATCAGAGGTGAAAAAACTTTGCCCACTATCACCATTACTATTTAATATTATATTAGAAATGTAGTTTAGGCAGTAAGAGAAGAAAAGAGATTAAAGGAATTTGATTAGGTAATGAGGAAACCAAATCATCACTCTTTACAGATGACATGATGGTATACCTAGAGAACTCTAGAAATACTATTAGAAATAATCCACAACTATAGCAAAGTTTCAGGATACAAAATAAATCCACATAAATCATCAGCATTTTTATATATCATATCACTAGCAGCAAGAAATGCAAAGACAAATTCCATTTAAAATAACTGTTGACGATATAAAATATTTGGGACTCTGCCTTCAAGGCAAAATCGGGAACTATATGAAAACAGTTACCATTTAGATTATTTTCCACACAAATAAAGTCAGATCTAAATAATTGGAAAAATATCAAGTGCTTTTAGATAGGCCAAACAAATATGTTAAAATGACAATATTACAAAATTAACTTATTTAGTGCTATACAAAATTGCCAAGAAATTATTTTACAGATCTAGAAAAAAAATAATAAAATTCATCTGGAAGAACAAACGGTCAAGAATTTCAAGGGAATTAATGAAAAAATTTCCAATGAAGGTGACCTAGATGTGCCAGACCTAAAATTCCATAATAAAGTAGTGGTCATTAAAACAATTTAGTATAGGCTAAGAAATAGAATAGCAACTAAGTGATTCTTACTGTCCTCTTATCCCCTTTTCTGCCACCACTTTCTCAGCAGAGAATGGATTATTACTTATATGACTGATTGAAAGGCTGGAAGCTAAAGATGCCCAGCACCTGAAATAACTCAATCAGCAGAACTGCCCCAGGGAAAATTAAAGCAGCTGTCCCTCCTTTGCCTTGAACAGACCTCACACCTTAAAAAAAATGAATAAAAAACCAAAAAGAACTCTCACCATAGACAGCTTTTATGGAGAGAGGGAAGAAGAGACCTCAAATCTTGAGACACCTAAAGGTAAAGCAATTCCAGAAAAAGCCCCAAAGAGAGACTGGACTCCATGCCACAAGGCTTTCTTTGAAGATTGCTTACAGAATCTTAAAGGAGAGTTAGAAGAAACATGGGGAAACGAAATGAGATCACTGCAAAATAAAATGGAAAAAATAAAAAAAGAATGCAATGAACAAAAAATGTTAATGGGTCAATTGCAAAAGGAATTAAAACAGTAACTGAAGAAAATGACATTAAAAATTAGAATCGAACAAATGGAAGTGAATGACAAATCAAGATTTCAAGAATCAATAAAACAAAAACAAAAAATGAAAAGATAGAAAAAAACATGAAATATCTCCTAGGAAAAACATCTGACCTGGAAAATAGATCTAGGAGAGACAATCTAAGGATTATAGGGCTTCCTGAAGGCCATGATGAAAAAAAGAACCTAGACACTATCTTCTAGGAAATCATAAAAGAAAACTGCCCTGATATTTTAGATTCAGAAGGCAAAATACTTATTGAAACAATCCACTGATCACCCCCTGAAAGAAACCCAAAAATTAAATGCCCCAGCAATATCATGGCTAAATTCCAGAACTATCATATCAAGGAAACGATATTATGAGAAGCCAGAAAGAAACAATTTAAATATCGAGGAGCCACAATTAGGATCACACAGGACCTAGCAACTTCTACTTTAAAGGATTCTAGGGCCTGGAATCAGATATTCTGAAGGGCAAAGGAACTTGGATTACAGCCAAGAATAAATTACCCAGCATTATCTTGCAGGGAAGAAGATGGTCATTCAATGATACAGGACAATTTCACCTATTTCTAATGAAAAGACCAGAACTGCACAAAAAATTTGATCCACAAACACAGAACACAACAGAAACATAAAAAGGTAACAAAAAAACTCTTGAGAACTATATTTATGTTATGGATATTTATAGAATGAGGGTTGAAGTAATGATTTTATTATTACATTATGATTATTATGATATGATTATTGTGATTTTATGATTATTATATTATGATAATCTGAAAAAGAAATTAGAGGTAGAAAAGGGATAACACTGGATGAAGAGGAAAAGGAGGTAAAATAAGGGAAATTACATCACATGTAGTGGCAAAGAAAATCTATAATGACTGAGGGGAAAAAAGGGAAGAGGAATGAGAATTGTGTTAATATCCATCTCATCAGATTTAGCTCTGAGGGAATGACAGATCTATTGGATATCAAAAAGAAACTTGTCCTGTCTTATAAGGAAACAGTAGGGAAAGGAGGAAAAGAAAGGAAATAGACTAATAAAAGGGAAAAACAGAAGAATTAAGGAAAAGGTGTAAAAAAGGGGGTGGGGCTCTAAAGGGGAAGGATTGTTTGAGGGAAGTGGGTATCAAAAGTAAAATACTAGGAAGGAGGGAAAGGGCATAGGAAAGACAAAAGCATAAGCCAGGGTAAATAAGATGGCAAGAAATACAGCCTTAGTTATTTTACCTGTGAATGTGAATGGAATCAATTCTCCCATAAAGCGGAAGCGCATAGCAGACTGGATTAAAAAACAGAATCCAACAATATATTGTATACAAGAAAGACATCTAAAGCATAGAGACCCATACAGGGTGAAGGTAAAAGGCTGGAGCAGAATCTATTATGCTTCAGCTGAACAAAAAAAAAGCAGGGGTAACAATCCTGATCTCAGATCAAGTAAAAGCAAAGATAGATCTAATTAAAAGAGAGAAAGAAGGAAACTATATCTTACTAAATGGTACCATAGACAATGAAGCAATATCAATACTAAACATATATGCCCCAAGTGGAATAGCATGGAAATTCCTAGAGGAAAAGTTTAGAGAGATGCAAGAATAAATAGACAGCAAAACTATAATAGTGGGGGATCGCAACCTCCCTCTCTCAGAACTTGATAAATCAAACCACAAAATAAATAAGAAAGAAGTTAAGGAGGTAAACAAAATGTTAGAAAAGTTAGGTATGATAGATTTTTGGAGGAAATTAAATGGAGACTCAGCAGTTCATGCAACTTATACAAAAATTGACCATGTGTTAGGACACAAAAACCTCAAAATCAAATGTAGGAAGGCAGAAATAGTAAATGTATTTTTTTCAGATCATGACAGAAAAAAATCACATGCAATATAAGGCCAGGAGAAAATTGACCAAAAAGCAATTGGAAACTAAATAATTTCATCCTAAAGAATGAATGGATGAAACAGCAAATTACAGACACAATTACTAATTTCATCCAAGAAAATGGCAATAATGAGAGAACATACCAAAATTTGTGGGATACAACCAAAGAGGTAATAAGGGGAAATTTTATATCTCTAGATGCTTATTTGCATAAAATAGAGAAAGAGAAAATCAATAAATCGGGCTTGCAACTAAAAAAGCTAGAGAAAGAAAAAAATTAAAAACCCCCAATCAAATAACTTGAAATCCTAAAAATAAAAGGAGAGATTAATAAAATTGAAAGTGAAAAAAAAAACTATTGTATTAGTAAATAAAACAAAAAGTTGCTTTTATGAAAAAACCAACAAAATAGATAAACCTCTAGTTAATTTGATTAGAAAAAGGAAAGAGGAAAATCAAATTGTTAGTCTCAAAAATGAAAAGGGAGAACTTTTCACCGATGAAGAGGAAATTAGAGAAATAATCAGGAGTTTGCCCAACTTTATGCCAATAAATTTGATAATCTAAGTGAAATGGAGGGATATCTACAAAAATATAGATTGCCCATATTAACGGAAGAGGAAATAAATTAAAATAGTCAAATTTTTGAAAAAAAAATAGAACAAATCATTAATCAGCTCCCTAAGAAAAAATCCCCAGGACCAGAGGGATTTACATATGAATTCTACCAAACATTTAAAGAACAATTAACTACAATATTATATAAACTATTTGAAAAATTAGGGAATGAAGAACTCCTACCTAATTCCTTTTATGACATAGACATGGTACTGATACCTAAACCAGGTAAAACAAAAATAGAGAAAGAAAATTATAGACCAATCTCCTTAATGAATATTGATGCAAAAATCTTAAATAAAATATTAGCAAAGAGATTACAGAAAATTATTCCCAAAATAATACACCATGACCAAGTAGGATTTATACCAGGAATGCAGGGATGGTCCAATATTGGGAAAACTATTAACATAATTGACTATATCAATAACCAAACTAACAAAAACATATGATTATCTCAATAGATGCAGAAAAAGCATTTGATAAAATCCAACATCCATTTCTATTAAAAACACTAGAGAGTATAGGAATTAATGGACTTTTCTTTAAAATAGTCAGTAGCATCTATTTAAAACCATCAGCTAGCATCATATGTAATGGTGATAAAATGGAACCATTCCCAGTAAGATCAGGGGTGAAACAAGTTTGCCCACTATCACCATTACTATTCAATATTCCATTAGAAATGCTAGCTTTGGCAATAAGAAAAGAAAAAGAGATGAAAGGAATTAGAATAGGTCATGAGGAAACCAAATTATCACTCTTTGCAGATGATATGATGGTCTACTTAGAGAACCCTAGGGAATCAACTAAAAAACTATTAGAATTAATCCACAACTTTAGCAAAGTTGCAGGATTAAAAATTAATCCGCATTTTTATACATCACCAACAAAATGCAACAGCAAGAGATACAAAGAGAAATTCCATTTAAAATAACTTTCGATAGTATAAAATATTTGGGAATATATCTGCCAAGGGAAAGTCAGGAGCTATATGAGCAAAACTACAAAACCCTATCCACACAAATAAAGGCAGATGTAAACAATCGGAAAAATATCAAGTGCTCTTGGATAGGTCAAGCAAATACAATAAAGATGACAATACTACCTAAGCTAATCTATTTATTTAGTGCTATACCAATCAAACTCCCAAGAAATTATTTAACTGACCTAGAAAAAATAACAACAAAATTCATCTGGAAAAACAAAAGATCAAGAATTTAAAGGGAATTGATGAAAAAAATAGCAAATGAGGGTGGCCTAGCTGTATCAGATTTAAAACTATATTATAAAGCAGTGGTCACCAAAACCATTTGCTACTGGCTAAGAAACAGAGTAGTGGATCAGTGGAATAGGTTAGGTTCACAGGACAAAATACTCAATGACAAGAGTAATCTAGTGTTTGATAAACCTGAAGACCCCAGCTTTTGGGACAAAAACTCACTATTTGACAAAAACTGCTGGGAAAATTGGAAACTAGTATGGAAGAAACTAGGCATTGACCCACACCTAACACCATATACCAAGATAAGGTCAAAATGGATTCATGATATAGACATAAAGAATGATAATATAAACAAATTAGAACAATGTAGGATGGATTACCTCTGAGATCTGTGGAGGAGGAAGGAATTTGTGACCAAAGAAGAACTAGAGCTCATCATTAATAACAAAATAGATAATTTTGACTATATCTAGTTACAAAGTTTTTGTACAAACAAAATGAATGCAGACAAGATTAGAAGGGAAGAAATAAACTGGGAAAACATTTTTATATTCAAAGGTTCTGAT
>JAJPUD010026095.1:0-12310 GCA_023553655.1 Myrmecobius fasciatus
TTCTAGTTTGACTCCATTACATATGATGCTTGCTGAAGGTTTTAAGTAGATACTACTTATCATTTTAAGGAAAAGCCCATTTATTCCTATACTCTCCAGTGTTTTTAATAGGAATGGGTGTTGGATTTTATCAAAGGCTTTTTCTGCATCTATGGAGATAATCATATGGTTTTTATTAATTTGGTTATTGATATAATTGATTATGCTAATTGTTTTCCTAATATTGAACCAGCCCTGCATTCCTGGTATAAATTCTACTTGGTCATGATATATTATCCTGGGGGTGACTTTCTGTAATCTTGTTGCTAAAATCTTATTTAAAATTTTTGCATCAATATTCATTAGGGAAATGGGTCTATAGTTTTCTTTCTCAGTTTTCTCCCTACCTGGTTTAGCTATCAGCACCATATCTGTGTCATAGAAGGAATTTGGTAGTACACCTTCTTTCCCTATTTTTTCAAATAGTTTATATAGTATTGGGATTAATTGTTCTTTGAATGTTTGGTAAAATTCACATGTAAATCCATCTGGCCCTGGAGATTTTTTCTTAGGGAGTTGATTAATAGCTTGCTCTATTTCTTTTTCCGAAATAGGGCTATTTAAATAATTTATTTCCTCTTCTGTTAATCTGGGCAATCTATATTTTTGTAGATATTCCTCTATTTCATTTACATTATCAAATTTATTGGCATAAAGTTGGGCAAAGAAACTCCTAATTATTACTCTAGTTTCCTCTTCATTGGAGGAATTTTTGAGACTAATAATTTGATTTTCCTCTTTCCTTTTTGTAATCAAATTAACTAAAGGCTTATCTATTTTGTTGGTTTTTTCATAAAACCAACTCTTACTTTTATTTATTTATTCAATAGTTTTCTTATTTTCAATTTTATTGATCTCCCCTTTAATTTTCAGAATTTCCAATTTGGTATTTAATTGAGGGTTTTTGATTTGGTCTTTTTCTAGCTTTTTTAATTGTAAGCCCAGTTCATTAATCTTCTCTTTCTCTGTTTTACGCAAGTAAGCATCTAGAGATATAAAATTACCCCTTATAACTGCTTTAGCCGTGTCCCACAAATTTTGATATATTGTCTCGTTGTCATTCTCCTGGATGAAATTTTCGATTGTGTCTATAATTTGCTCTTTCACCCATTCGTTCTTCAGGATTAGATTATTTAATTTCCAAATAACTTGTGGTCTATTTTCTCCTGGCCTTATATTACATGTGAGTTTTATTGCATCATGATCTGAGAAGGATGCATTTACTATTTCTGCTTTTCTGCATTTGATTTTGAGGTTTTTATGCCCTAACACATGATCAATTTTTGTATAAGTTCCATGAACCCCTGAGAAAAAAGTATACTCCCTTCTATCACCATTCAATTTCCTCCAGAGATCTATCATACCTAACTTTTCTAGCCTTTTGTTAACCTCCCTAACTTCTTTCTTATTTATTTTGTGATTTGATTTATCTAATTCTGAGAGAGCAAGGTTGAGATCTCTCACTATTATAGTATTACTGTCTATTTCTCCTTGCATCTCTCTTAACTTCAGAGAAATATAAATTAAGACAACTCTGAAGTACTACTACACACTTCCCAGATTGGGTAAGAAGACAGGAATAGATAATTACCAATGTTGTATTGCATGAAGGAAAATTGGGACACTAATACATTGTTGGTGGAACTGTGAATTAATTCAACCATTCATAAGAGCAATTTGGAACTATGCCCAAAGGGCTATCAAAGGGCTATCAAACTATGCATACCCTTTGATTCAGCACTGTCTCTACTGGGCTTATCTCCCAAAGAAATCTTAAAGGAGGAAAAGGGCCCCACATGTGCAAAAATGTTTGTGGCAGCCCTTTTTGCAGTGGCAAGGAACTGGAACCTGAATGGATGCCCATCAATTGGAGAGTGGCTGAATAAATTATGGTATATGAATGTTATGGAATATTATTATTCTATAAGAAATGATCAACAGGATAATTTTGGAGAAGCCTGAAGAGACTTATTTGAACAGATGCAATGTGAAGTGAGCAGAATCTGGAGCACAGCAGCAGCAAGACTATGTGATGACCAATTCTGATGGACATGGTTCCGCTCAATAGTGAGATGGCTAACCCCAGAAACCAAAAAAACAAATGGTGTGTTTGATTGAGCTACTTCATTGTAATAAGCAAATCACCAAAAAACTGTAACTTTTTTGCTTTGGTCAGAACCCCAGAGGGTCTTTGCCTCCCAGATTGTTTTTTTATTAGATAAAAAAGGCTATTCCCTGCTCCATTTCTTACTAATCCTTAATCACTGATTTAGAATTGCCTCCATCAAACTGAAACGTTATAGAGACCTTAGTTTAAAAAGACCAAGGTTTTTAATTGCATCCAAAGCTCCGTCTAGTCCTGATCTATATTTTGCCACTAAACCCAGATGACTCAGAAGGAGAAAGTAAGGACAGTAACTTGCACCACCCTCTTAAAACCGATGTATTTATATGTCACGGCATCACTTGATGTCATGGTCCTCTTAGAGAACAAAGGGCAAAGAAAAAGGAGGAAGAAGAGGAGGAAGAAAATGAGGAGAATACTGATTTTTTACTTCAATTGTTTTAATTGAATTGACATTTTATTCTAGTTATTCCCCATGATTCTACATGTATTAAAATTTTATTTTAACCACTACATATTATTCTACAGATGTTAGAATATTATTTCAATTATATTGCCATTTTATTCCTTTTCTTCCAATTTGTTGGAATTTCATTCTAATTTATTCTAATTCTGTCCAAATTTCATTGTTATTACCTACAATTAAATCATCTCAATTCATTCCAAATCTATAGGAATTTTATTAGAATTTGTCCAACAAAATTGAAATTATTTTTTCTTAATCAAGTTGATTGACCCATTTAAATCTAATCACAGTCCCTGAATTCTAGGATTAGAGCCCCTCTAAGTGAGTTGCCCCACCCATTTGAAGGAAGTTTGCAATAGTGATGGAGTACTGACTGGACCAGCTGAGCAAAGTTCCACTGAAGACACTGGTCATTACAAGGAGAGGTGGGACCTTTTCAGTTTCCTGGCTTCCCTGAATCTCAGCTTGCTGCTCTCTTAAACAAGGGCTGAGGTTCTGGGTCCTTTCTTGCCCCAAAGCTCTGGCCCTGTGACTTGGAGCTCACTTGAGTCTGTCTGTATATGAAGCCTCCCCAGGCCTCTCTGACCAAGTTGTCTCTCTGGTTCCCAGCTGACGAGCTGGCATTCTCTTCCTGTGGAGGGGGTGGCGTTTGTTCTCAGGAGGCAGGTCCTGGCAGAGGGCAGAGGGCACTCTCACTGACTGGCCAATAAAACCAGCCCTGGCAGCAGCTCCACAGTGACAAACAGAGCTTGAGTTGGGAGCACTAATTCCAGTGGCCCCATATTAGGGAGTGAAGAGGAGGGGGAGTTAGGCTTCTCTGGCCTTCCTGCTAGAGGTGGGAAAGATGCAGCTCTCTCTAAGAAATATGATCCCATCTCTTTGGGAAGGAGTCTCCGTGCCGAACCTCCTTCTCCTCTCTGTCATTGTCCTGATCCTGGCACATTATCTGCAGAGCAGGAAGCGACATCTAAACTACCCTCCTGGCCCTCCTGGACTGCCCATATTGGGCAACTTCCACCAGATGGATTTCAAAAACCCCCAAGTCACTGTGCAAAAGGTAAAGAGTGAGATGGGAGGGGAAAATCTACTAGCTGTAAGGGGACCATGGAAACTGGGGCATGTGCAGGGTACTGTGCTAGAGTGGGCAGAAAATAAGCCTGGCTGTCCATCTCTGCTCTGGCTCTACTTGGGAAACAGCCTCTTTCAATGGAAAGAATGTCTGGTTTGGGGCTGAGAGGGCCAGACTCACACCTTCCTTCTGACCTGCGGAACCTGGAGAAACTCCTCACATATGGAGTGTGTCCTTATGGAGTTTCCTTTTGTACATGGTCAGGATTCGATGCTTGCTGAGATCCCTTCTGACTCAATTTCTGTGAATCTGATCCAATGAGATAATAATTGACAAGTGCTTTGGACATTGAGGGGCACCCAGAAAGCATTAGATAAATGTTAGCTGTTATTATTATTATTAAGTACAAAGGGAGAGGTGAGCTCTTTGAGAGACTTTTTTTTGTATCTCAGGGTTTAGCACAGTACCTGGTATATAGTAAACATTTAATAAGTGTTCATTATTAGATTGACTAGCAGAAATTGCACAGGCAGCCTCTGAGGTCTCTTCAGATTCTAGAATCAGAGATACTTAACTTGGGGCCATTGAATTTTAGTTAAAAATATGTTGTGATCCCTATACTTTAAGATAATTATTTCCTTTATAATCCTACATCTTTTATTCTATAAAATTAAAAACTTTCTTCTGAAAAGGAAACCAAAGGATTCAGTAGACAAACAATGGGACAACAACATCAATGACAACAAGAACAACAACACACATTTATGAAAAGTTAGGAACCCATAGTCCACAATTCTTATCTTCAGACTTTGGACAAGACACATCAGTCTCTGACATTCATTTGACTTGTCGGTCAATTATCCATGTTAACATTATGCTGCCAACATGTTTCAACTAATTTCACCAAGCACAAACAATGATTTTCTTTACTTGACATATCACAATGCTGAGTAGAATTAGGTATAGTCTCCTCAACTCCTATATAAGAAATATTGCACATTTTTGTATCCTGGACTCCTCCAGGAGTCAGTTTGATGAAACCAATGGACATTTCCTCAGAATCATGGTTTTACAGGAATAAAATGGTACTATGTAGGAAATTAATTATAATGAAATTGAGGAAACACAATTTAAAGAAAAGAAAATCAAGTTGCTAAGACCCAGATCTTTTTCAGAGAAAATGAACTTGTGAAAATGGTTTTTGTTCTTTAGTCTGAATAAGGCACATTTATTTACATTTATCCCTTTAAATTCCACCTTAATGCATTGAATTCAGGCACATCCCATTAAAATTGTTTTGGCCAATTCCATCACCAGCTACCCTTCCCAATTTAGTGTTGACTGCAAAATAGATGAGCACCCCATCTGTGCCTTTATTGGACACATTAATAAAATGTTAGATGATCAGGGCCAAGAAAAGATCCAGGTATAACCCAATGGAGATCTCCTACTTGAATCTTTATGATTCCTATGTTGATGCTTGATCTCTATATAGCATCTCATGCTGCCTCCCAAAGGAGATGGATATCACTTTCGCACATTTATAGAGAATATTCTATACCTTAAACCATTTGATCCTCAATATAACCCTTCAAGATAGATACTACATAAGCAGAAACAATATACTGGAAAAGGTTAACTGACTGGTTCCTGGAAGGGGTCAAAGGTAGAGCCTGCATCCAGATTTATTAGATTTCAGGTTTTATGCCCTTATCATATCCCACCCCTCCCCTCATTTTTTTTATTTTTTTGAATTCTCAATATCCCTGCCTCCTGAAAATAGCTGTCATATGCTATCAGATTAAGGTCTTTCACTGTCCAATTTCCTTGAAACAGAAGAGAAATATTCTCTCAAGCTGTAATAGCTTCAGTTAAGGGGGGAGGGGTGACAAACTGAATTTCTGTCACCTGAGGCCAATCCTGCTAACTTCAAAGGAGCTCATGACCATGTTGGAATCAGTACTGATTCTTTTTCTTATTTATTTTGGAGTTTTGAAAAGCTTTGATTGGTATCAGTGGGGGAAAGATCTAATTAGTCACTTAATAAGCATTTCATAAGAACCTGCTATGTATCAGGTACTATCCTAGGTGCTGGACATTAAGAAAACAAAAACAAAATTATCTCTGCCTTCTGGGAGCTGACATTCTACCCATTCCAATGAACATACTAACGGTTCAGTTATTGACCTCTCAGTTTTTCTCATGTATTAAACTCTGAATTTTCTTTGTCACATATTGTCCAGCATGCTGCCTGGAATGTAGCAGTGAATTCAGAACCTGGATTTATTCTTTTTTCCCCTGAATCTTTTGGAATTCACTATTCCCATCAAAGCTCAGTTTCAGCAGACCATCTCCTGTTGAAAGCCTTTCTGATACCCTCCTAGGTGCTAGTCTCCCCCAAAATCACTTAGAATTCCTTTGTATGTACTTGGTATTGACTTAAATATCCACAGATCCTTTTCTTCATATATCAGTTCCTCAAAGCAAGGCACTGTTTGGTATTTGTGACTATCTGGTTCAGCTTCTAGCACAGCACTTGGGATATAGTTGGATGATTTAATGTTTGTTAGGATGAGCTGAACTTAATTGAGTGGAACTGGATCAGACTGAATTGAGTGAGCTCCATTGGAATTGTTTCACACATGCTAGAATGTCACCTAATAACAATTCTTACAAAAATTATCCTGAAAGGCAATGGAAGTTTTCTATTCAAAATAATTCTTTTTTCAGTTTGTCAGGAAATACGGAAATATTTTGTGCATGCATGTGGGTAGTCAAACCTTTATGACAGTAACTGGCTTGCCATTAATCAAGGAGGTCCTGATCAACCAAGGCGATGTGTTTATCGACCGACCTCAACTCCCTATCCATCTTCATATTTTTAAGTCATTTGGTGAGTACTCTGCATTATAATTAATATTTCTCATCCCTGGGATTCTTTGAAAGATACCCTTGATACCTGTCTGTGCTTCATCATTCCTGAAAAATTTCAGCTCATATATGTCTTGTGGCTAGAAGAATTATGATAAAAAAGCAGCCCTTTGAAATTTCCTTCCTTCATATTTGAGAGTAGATGGAGAGGAATAGAAGTGAGGAAGAGGAAGAGGAGAAAAGAGAAGGAGTTCAAATTCATCCCATGGAAGGATCATTTGAAGATTTTGGAGTGTTTAACTTAAGGACAGGAAGACTGAGAGGGAAGTGAAGAGAGGTATGATGACTGTCTTCAAGTATTTTAAGGTCTTTTAACAAAAAGGTATTAACTTGTTCTCCTTGATCCCAGAATCAGAAGCAAAGGGAGAAATTTTCAATGGGCTACTGTTTGGCTTGCTACTCTGAAATTCTCCTTTCAATCAGAATTGCCCTAAAATGAAATGTTTGTCTTCAGAGCTGGTATATTCCCCCTCATTGGAGGTCTACAAGCAAAAGTTGTTCATTATATTTTGCTGTTGTTATTTGCTGCATATAAATTAGAGTGGATGACCTCTGAGATTTCTTTCTATTCAGAAATCTATGGGTTTATAATTCTGTTTTCAGACCATTTGACTCACATAATGGTTCAGGTACCAGCAGAGACAACTACATCTGGAGGAATTCAATAAAATCAAAATTCTAGATCAAAGTCCTTATGTTTTATTATATTTTTTCATTATTAATGTATTTTAATTGGTATTTAATTGGTCATTAGACCCAATATAGATTTAGACAGATATAGATTATATATTAATATACATATTTCCATTTATTATTTCTTTCCGTGAGTGCAGATAGTATCATTCTTCAAAGATCCTTTAGAATTAATTTGGGCATTAATAAGGGACAAAATAAGTTATTAAAAGGCTTTTTAGGGAGCAGCTAGATGGCACAGTGGATAGAGCACCAGACCTGAAGTCAGGAAGACCTTAGTTCAAATCTGGCCTCAGACACAACACTTCCTAGCTGTGTGACCCTGGGCAAGTCATTTAACCCCAATTGCCTCAGGGGGAAAAATGTCTTTTTAAGTCTATATTATTACTGCTGTATACAAGATTCTTTGGTTCACTTTTCATTCTTCCTTACTTCATATAAACCTTTCCATGTTTTTCTAAGATCATTGAGCTCATAATTTCTTATGGTACAATACTATTCCATCACAATCATATACTGCAACTTATTCAGCCAATTGCTAGACATCAGTGCAATCTCAAGTTCTTTCGAAAGTGCTGCTGTAAACATTTTAGAACACATAGGTTCTTTTCAAAATCTTTTTCAAAATCATCTTAAGAAATAATCCTCATGGTGAAAAATAGGTAGTTCAAGTTCTCATAGGTAGGCCGAGCTAATATAATAAAAATGACAATTTTACTTAATCTATTGATTTAATGCCTTACCCATCAAACTGCTAAGACATTACTTTGCAGAGCTGGAAAAAAAATTTAAAAATTCATCTGGTGAACAAAAGGTCAAGAATTTCAAGGAAATTAATGAAAAAAAATGCAAAGGAAGGTGGCCTAGCTGTACCAGATCTAAAATTATAATGTAAAGTGGCAGTCATCAAAACCATTTGGTACTGCCTGAGAAATAGAGTTGTGGATCAGTGGAATAGGTTAGGTTCACAATACTTAATAGTTAATGACTATAGTAATCTAGTGATTTATAAACCCAAAGACTACAGCTTATGGAGTTAAAAACTCATTATTTAACAAAAATTGCTGGAAAATGGTATATCAGAAACTAGACACTGACCAACATCTAACACCCTATAGCAAGATAAAATCAAAATAGGTTCATGATTTGGGCAAAATGGTCATACTACAAACAAAGTAAGAGAACAAGGGATTGTCTGCCTCTCATCTGTGGAGAAGGGAGGAATTTATGGCTAAATAAGAATTAGAGGACATTATAAAAAGCAAAAGGACTAATTTTGCTTACATTAAATTAAAAAGGTTTTGAACAAACAAAATGAATGAAGCTAAGATAAGAAAGAAAGCTGAAAACTGGGAAATTTTTTTTACAATTAGTATTTCTGTTAAAGGCATTATAACTGAACTATATACAAATTGACTCAAATTTATAAGTAAATAAACCACATGCCAGTTCATAAATGGACAAAAGATAGTAACAGATTTTTTTCAAATAAAGAAATTAATTTATAGTCAGATAAAAAATTCTCTAAATAATTATTGATTTGAGAAATGCAAATTAAGACAACTCTGAGGTATATCTTCACATCTCTCAGATTGGCTAAGATGACAGGAAGAGGTAAGGATGAATGCTGGAGAAATATGGGAAAACTCAGACTCTAATACATTGGTGGTAGAATTTTGAAATGATCCAACCATTCTGGAAAGCAATTTGTAACTGTTCCCAATGGTCTATCAAACTGTGCATACTCTTTGATCCAGCAATGACTCTACCAGTTCTATATCCCAGAGATCATAAAAGAAGGAAAAGGATCCACATGTGCAAA
Source organism: Myrmecobius fasciatus (assembly GCA_023553655.1). Taxonomy (NCBI): domain Eukaryota; kingdom Metazoa; phylum Chordata; class Mammalia; order Dasyuromorphia; family Myrmecobiidae; genus Myrmecobius; species Myrmecobius fasciatus. Next base: position 9,146 of record JAJPUD010026095.1, read on the forward strand.
AATGTTTATAGCTTCTCTTTTTGTAGTAGCAAGGAACTGAAAATTGAGTGGGTACCCTCCAGTTGTGGAATGACTGAATTAGTTAAAGTATATGAATATAATGAAATATTGATTATTCTATAAGAAATGATCAGCAGGATAATTTCAGAAAAGTCTGGAAAGAATTATATGAACTGATGCTGAGTAAACTGACCAGAATCAAGAGAATATTGTACACAATAACAACATGGTTATTTGATCATCAACTATCATGGACTTGCCTCATTCCAACAATGTGGTGATTTAAGGCAATTCCAATAAACTTGACACAAAGTTCCATCTATATCCAGAGAGAGAACTTTGGAGACTAAGTGCATCAAAGCATACTATTTTCACTGTTATGTTATAGTTATTTGTTTGCTTTTTTCTATCTTATGTTTTACTTTTCTTTTTGATCTGATTTTTCTTGTGCAGCATGGAGAATATGAAAATATGTTTAGACGAACTGCACGTTTGTCCTATATCAGATTACTTACTGTTTTAGTGAGGGGAGAGAGCAGAAGACAGGGAGAAAAATTTGAAACACAAGGTTTTGCAAAGCAGAATGTTGAAACTTATCTTTGCATTTATTCAGTAAAATAAAATATTAAGAATTCAAAGTTTTAAAGAAGAAAATGAACTTTCTGGGGGAGGGAAAAGAAAAAAAAGAAGAAAATAAGTAGTTTAGTAACTCTTTTTCTATATTGCTGTCCAAAATGATTGGATCAGTTCATAATTCCACCAACAGTGAAATAATGTCCCAAATTTTCCACATCCCCTTGAGCACCGTTGCCTTTCTCTTCAATCATTTTAGCCAATCTGGTAGGTATATAATGATATCTCAAGGTTGTTTCAGTCTGCATTTCTCTAGTCAATAATGATTTAGACCATTTTTTTTGGAGTTTTTCAATGAAAAACTGTCATTCATTTTCTTTGACCATTTATTAATAGGGAAATTACTGGTATTCCTTTAGATTTGACAAAGTTCTTTCTTTATTACAGATATGACTTTTATCTGATAAAGTTTATAATCCCTGGCCCCAAATTTTCTGCTTTCCTTCTGATCTTAGCTAGATTTGTTTACTTGAATTAAAATTTTCAATTTTATATAATTGCAATAATCCATTCTCCTCCTGACTCTATATCTTTTCTTAATTTGTACATTGTTCATCTATTCAGATGCCTGACAAATAATATCTTTCATGCTTTTTTTCTAATTTTCTTGTAAAATCTATTTATATCTAGGTTATATACCCATTTAGACCTTAACTTGTTTAAATGGTATGAGATATTGGTACATGCTCAGTTTGTGCCATTTTTTTCCACTTTCCCTAAAAAAATTTTTTAACCAAATAATGAATTTTTATCCCCAAATCTTGTCTTTACCCTTATCAAATACAATTTTATTGTGTCTATATGCTACTCTAAATTGTATTTCTATATCTATTCTTGTCCATTAATTTACTTTCTATTGTTTATCCAGAATCAGAATGCTTTGATAATGATTGCTAGATCCTCTTCCTTTACAACTTTTTTTTTCATTATTCCCTTTAATAATCTTGACTTTTTGCTTTTTCTAAATGAATTTGCTTAATATTTTTCCTAATTCAGAAAAAAATGAAATTTAATGGGAATAGCATTATTTAAATTATTGTTGAAAATTATTTTGATTATATTGGTCCAGCTTAAATTTGAACAATTAATATCATTCTAATTATTTAAGCTTAATTTTATTTGTATAAAAAGGTTTTTTTTTAATTTGTTCATATAGTTCCTGGAATTTTTTGGCAAGTGTGCTCCCAGGCATTTTATACTGTCTTCAGTTATATTAAATAGAGTATCTTTTACTTTATCTTCTTGCAGAGTTTTGTTTTTGATATTTAGGAATGTTCATGATATGTGTGGATTTAATTTATACCTTTGTACTTTGCTAAAATTATTAATTGCTTCACCTAACTTTTAAGTTGAATCTTTGGAATTTTCCAAGAACATTATCATGTCATCTAAAGAAAGAGGCCATTTTATAACCTTATTTCCCATTCTTATTCCTTTAATTTCTTTTTCTTCTCTTTTTGCTATTGCTAATTTTCCAATACAACACTGAATAATATTGATTATAATAGGCATACATTTTTTATAATTTGCTTTTACTGCACAATCCTCTAGTTTAATGCTTGTTGATGATTTTAGATAAATGCTTTTTACCAAATTAAGGGAAAACATTAATATCAAAACATTCAGGTTTATTAATATAAATAAATGTTTAATAGAAAAGATACATAAAAAGTTTTTTCTGAACATATTGATATGATCAAATGATTTTTTACATTTATTTTTGATGTAATCAATTATATTAATTTTTTAATGTTAATTCATCCTTGCATTCCTGGTGTAGATTGCACTTAATCATAATTATTATCTTTGTAATTTAGGTTTAATCATGTCTAATGGTCAATTGTGGAAACAGCAAAGAAGATTTGCCTTAATGACTCTAAAGAACTTTGGTTTGGGAAAGAAGACTCTGGAAGATCGGATAAGGGTGGAGGCCAAGTATCTCATTGAGGCTATGAGGGAAGAAAAGGGTGAGCACTGGGCAGACAGAGATGTTTTTTAATTTCTTGTGATTTTCCATTTAGCCAGATGAACATTAAAGAGAATATGTATTTGTGGATGGGAGAAACCAGGGAGGAAATTTCATCTCTAGAATAGAGACAAGCAAAATATTTTCCCCCAAGTCCCCAGAGAATGTTTTCAAAGTCCTAAAATTATTCTTTAGGGAAAAATGAGACCATAAGCCATGAAAGCAAGCCTTGATGATTCATTCTCTTGAATGCCATGATAATCATTTTCTTCCAGGAACCCTAAGACTCTATACATAGTTCAGTTTTTCAAAGGTCACAGATGAAGTCCTGGCTCGCTTGGGCCCTACACACACATGGACACACAGCCCTACCTTTATTTTCTCATGCAGTCCTTTTCTAACTTTTTTTCTTCATAATTATTCTTCTATAATTCTAGTTATTGAATCATCCATTTCCATTTCTTGGTATCTCCCTTTTCATTCTTTTTTTTTCCTTTTTTCTTCTGCTTTGCTTTCTTTATCCTACTCTTTAGAATATATATATATATATATATATATATATATAT
>JAJPUD010026096.1:1260-16892 GCA_023553655.1 Myrmecobius fasciatus
TAATAAGCCCAATTCGTTGATCTTTTCTTTCTGTATTTTATGCAAGTAAGCATCTAGAGATATAAAATTGCCCCTTATAACTGCTTTGGCTGTATCCCACAAATTTTGGTATGTTTTCTCCTTATTGTCATTCTCCTGGATGAAATTATTGATTGTGTCTATGATTTCCTCTTTCACCCATTCATTCTTCAGGATTACATTATTTAATTTCCAATTAACTTTTGGTTTATTTTCTCCTGGCCTTATATTGCATGTAATTTTTATTGCATCATGATCTGAAAAGGATGCATTTACTATTTCTGCCTTTCTGCATTTGATTTTGAGGTTTTTATGCCCTAACACATGGTCAATTTTTGTATAGGTTCCATGGACTGCTGAGAAAAAAGTAAACTCCCTACTGTTTCCATTCAACTTTCTCCATGGATCTATCATACTAACTTTTGTAACACTTGGTTTATTTCCCTGGTTTCTTTCTTGTTTATGTTGTGGTTTGATTTATCTAATTCTGAGAGAACAAGGTTGAGATCCCCCACTAGTATAGTTTGGCTGTCTATTTCTTCTTGCATTTCTCTTAATTTCTCCCCTAGGAATTTGGATGCTATTGCACTTGGTGTGTATATATTTAGTATTGGTATTGCTACATTATCTTTGGTACCCTTTAATAAAATATAGTTTCCTTCCTTATCTCTTTTGATTAGATCTATCTTGGCTTTTACTTGATCTGGGATAAGGATTGCTACCCCTGCTTTTTTTTTTTGTTCACCTGAAGCATAATAGGTTCTGCTCCAGCCTTTTACCTTCATCCTATATGTGTGACTATGTTTTAGATGTGTTTCTTGTAGACAACATATTGTGGGATTCTGGTTTTTAATCCAGTCTGATATCCACTTCCGCCTTACGGGAGAGTTCATCCCATTCTCATTCACAGTTAGAATAACTAATTCTTTATTTCCTGCCATCTGATTTACCCAAGTTATGTTTTCCCCTTTCCTTTCCCCTTTCTCCCTTCCCCCCTCCTCAGTACTTTGCTTTTGATGACCCCCTCTCCCAAACAATACTCCACCCTTTAGATCCCCTCCCCCCTTTTTTACTCCTTTCCCCTGATTCTTCTATTTTCCCTTCTAATAGTTTATCCCTTTCTTTTTCCTCCTTTCCCTCCCACTTCTCTCTAGCAACAGGCAAGTTTCTATGTGAAATCAAGTGTCTGATATATACTTTTAGAACCCAAACTGATGAGAGTAAGATTTACACAATGCTCATCTCCCTCCCCTCTTTTTCTCAATTATATTAGGTTTTCTTTGCCTCTTCCAGAGATTTTACCTTGTTTTCACCTCCTTTTTTAGATCTGTTTTTACCACTTCTTCCCTCTTTTCCCTATTATGATAACCTTTCCCCCTCTAGTTTTCTTTTTCATATTATCAAAGTAATATCTAGCTAATTATACCCCCAAACTTTATGTATCCCCATAGTAGAAATACAGTTCTCAAGAGTCCTTTCCTTTTTACCTTTTTATGCTTCTCTTGAGTTCTGTGTTTGGAGGTCAAATTTTTTGTTCAGATCTGGTCTTTTCATTAGAAATAGGTGAAATTCACCTATATCATTGAATGACCATCTTCTTCCCTGGAGGATAATGCTCATTCTAGCTGGATAGGTTATTCTTGGATGCAATCCAAGTTCCTTTGCCTTTCGGAATATCTGATTCCAGGCCCTTCCATCCTTCAATTTGGAGGCTGACAGATCGTGTGTGATTCTAATTATTGATCCTCGTTATTTGAATTGTTTCTTTCTAGCTGCTAGCAGAATCTTTTCCTTGGTGCTATAGTCCTGAAATTTAGCCACGATATTCCTTGGGGTTTTAATTTTGGGATCTCTTTCAGGAGGTGACGGGTGAATTCTTTCAATGGTGATTTTGCCTTCTGATTCTACAATCTCAGGGCAGTTTTCTTTAAGGATTTCCTGGAAGATAGTGTTTAGATTCTTTCTTTCATCATGACTTTCAGGAAGTCTAATAATCCTTAGATTGTCTCTCCTAGATCTATTTTCCAAGTCTGTTGTTTTTCCTAGGAGATATTTCATATTTTCTTCTAATTTTTCATTTTTTTGTTTTTGTTTGACTGATTCTTGAAGTGTTATTGAGTCATTCACTTGCATTTGTTCAATTCTTATTTTTAAAGTGTTGTCTTCTTCAGTTACCTTTTTAAGCTCCTTTTGTAACTGGCCAATTGAATTTTTTTGTTCATTGCACTCTTTTTCCACTTGACTAATTTTATTTTTCAATAAATTGGTGTCTTTTTCCTATCTCTTTTGCAGGGCATCATATCCTTCTTGCACTGATTTCAGTTTATTTTCCCATTTATCCTCCAGCTCTCTTTTGACGTTCTTTATGCAATCTTCCAGAAAGGCCTTTTGAAAAAGGGACCAGTGATGGTCCTTAATAACTTCCTCTGAAATTTTGTCTGAAGGAACCTCAGGATCTGGGGTCATCCCTTCTTTCTCTTGATAAAAGCTGTCTATGGTGAGAGTTCTCTTTTGCTTCTTCATTTTTTAGACAGTGTGTATGTCTCTTTAAGGCTCGGAAAAAACGGTGGCTGAAGATCTTTGCCCTGGGGCACTTCAGCGAATTAGTTTAAGGTGCTGGGCCTGTGGCGGCTAGGACTAAATTGGGATTGCTCCTTAAACAAGGCAAGTCTGCCAGAACACCTGCCCCCAATCAGGGCAGTGTGTCCTGAGTGCCTCAGATAAACTCCAGGTGTTTGGAATTTGGAGTTTAGGTTGTGGAGTTTCTGCCAGGATGAGCTGAGCTGAGTCCCACCATCACTTCCGGCCTACACCCGAGTCCACTGTTTATCCCTCTGTCCGAGTTAGACAAACCTGATATGAAGTTCTTCAGAAAGCAGTGTCCAAATATTTCTGGATTTGATGACTTGAAGATCAGTTCAGAGGCTTATTTTATTGTTGGTTTGAGAGAAGATTGGAGAAGGACACAGAGAGTCACGTTTTCACTCTGCCATCTTGGTTCCACCCCCCGGAAGTCGAAAGTTTAAATTCTAAAAGGATGTGGAAAATTCTAAATCTTTGATTGCTTTTTCCCTCTGAGGCATTAGTTTGGAAAGAAGAGTAAAGACACAATATTACTGCTCCACCTTCCTCCCGTGGGTTTTTTCTCAAGAATTTCCTTTTGAATATCCCAGTTCTGGTTTGGGAAACCTCCAGATTGCAAGTAAGAGGTTGTGATGAAGCCCCTTAGCATCTTAGAACAATCTTACCATTTTGTTGTATCCAATGGCTTCTAAAGCCTTGTTCTCAATTCTGATGTTCAGGGTGGATTCATTGTTCTTACATAATTTGCATCATGATTATTATTAAATTGTAGGAAACCAACCAGAATCAATGCAGAAGCAAGACAAAGCTGATTTTCCAGACCCTGAAGTTAGTCACAAAATTAGAAGGAGGACTAAAACTACCAAAAGACATGGTAGTAAGTAGTTTAGTTAAAAATTAATTTCAAAATATATTTTCTAAAATAGTAAAAAGAATAATAAAAAGTATTGAATGATATGCACTAATATAAAGAGGCTACAATATTGTAATTTGAAAGAACTCTCTTTATAAAGAACTGAAGAAATGCATATTTTTCCTGTGATGGGGAGAAATATGGAGTGACAGTTCCTGTGCCTGTGTTAAGGCACCCAGGGTGTTAAAACCCTGGGTGAGAGCTCCTTTTGGGCAAGCAAATCAGGAGTGGTAAGGTTAATGCTATTCCCTAGGTTGGGGGGGGTGAGGGATTGGTGACCAGAACAAGTGGGGTGACCTCCAGGGTGGAAATGGTAACATTTGGGAATGGGGACTTTGCCAGTGGTGCCTCAATTAAAAGATGTCCATTATCATGAAAAAAAAAAGCAACAGGAACCTGAAGAATAATGTACTTAGGGAAATTGGCAGTGGGCAAAAAAGGGAAAATAATGGTGGAAATATCCTGAAAGGTCATAAAAAGATTGGGTATAGGAGAATGATGACTAAATAATATGACAGGCAAAAAAAGGGAAATAATCAGAAAGAGGGAGCAATCAAGTGCCAAAATTTTTGAGAATCAAGGAAGGATAAAAACTGTTAGACTTAAGAAACTGTGTAACTGCAGCTAAAATAAACTCTCAATCATTAAACATTCATTAAGCACCTATTATTTACTAGGTGTTATGCTAAGTACTAAGAATGCATAGAAAAACAAAACAGAAAACTTTTCTCTCAAAAAATGTCATCATCTAAAGGGAAGTAACTTGCAATCTCTCTTTATTTGAATATTTTATTACTTCAATGTTCTCTCTTTGCTCCCAAAAGTCTCCCTTAAAATTTTCCAAGTCAAATAAGTAGCAGTTTTTTAGCTGTAACATTTAGAATGTACCTAACACCTTTCTTCATGGCCTACTTCTGATTTGCTTTAATACAAGCAAATTGGTGTTAGCAATACAGGCCATAGCCAAGTCTAGTGTTCTGTCAGGAAATAATCAGTGTAACTCCTTAGTTTACCTTTCTTTCCAAATGTTTCGTACAAAACTGTAATAAGATTGCTTTGCTGACTTTCTCAAAAGTTGCAACTCATTATTATGAGCAAATATGATCAAATTTTGGTCACCATGAATTATTTCAGAACGGTTTATGATTAGAAAAAAATTAAATTAGTTTCATTCAAAATGAGCAGTAGAATTGCACAGTGATGATGAAGTGTTTTTGTTTTTATTTGAACCTGTTAGAAAGTAGGATACATTTTTAAAAATCTGTTTGTTTGATTTGGCTCCTGTTATTTGGAATTCACCTTTACTTTCTTGTTTATCCCTTTTGTTAATTCCTTTTCTTTCTCCCCCTGCAAATTAATTTGCTGTTCAATTGTGTCTGAAACTCTGTGACCCTACTTTCTAGAGGTTTTCTTTTTCTCTTCCATTGGAAAATAGATTAAAAAGTCATGACTGATATCCTAGTTTTTTATACATTATGCTCCTACTCTTTATTTTATCTTTATATCTCATTTTTATATGATAGATATTATGTACATACACATCTATGTCTCATTTTACTTGAAAGCAACAAGCTGTTGAATTGAACAGTTCAGTCTGTTTTGTGAAGTTTCCTCCTTCCTATTTCCCCCACTCTCTTCCTCACCCTATTTGCCCTCTCTCTCCTCATTGCTGTTTTACTTCTTCCTGCCATCTTGCCCTCCTACTCCTTCATCCTCTAAGGCTTCTTCTTTCCTTCCTGGTAACAACTGTGAGGTTCCTGCTCTATCTGCCTCCCCCCAGCTTATCAGTTGTTGCTTTTGTTTCTCATTTGTATAAAATAATTGCTTTTTTATCTCTCCCTACACAGTTTTATTTTTTTAGACTTGATCCCCTGTACTCAGTTCAGCCCAAGCTTTTCTTTAAGAAAAAAGTTTTTGTTTAAAACTCAAATATTAAAAATAAGATAAAAAAGAAGAAAATGTCATGTGCATAGCAGTAGGCAAGGAAGGGTTCAAAATATGTACGAAAAAATCCATTTCAAAAAATCTTATATGATAATAGAATACATTGTATTCGTAAGTCTCTGTCTGCTTCCTAGTAAGTTTTCTTTTGTTCTCTGTTTTGTACTTTTTACTTTATCTTTATTTCCACCTTTCCTCCCTTGCACCTTCAGTCAAACAGGATGCAGTAAGAGTGTGTCTCTTTGTGTGTGTGTGTGTAGATATATGTGTATATAATGTGCTCACACACACATATATATGTATACATATACATCCATCCATCCATCTAAGGCATATTAATATGGCTGGCACATAATGTAGATTTCTCTGCTTTGATTGATTCTTTCAAGATTTTCACTTTGTCTAGGATTGATGATTACCACCCTTGCCTTTTTTTCTAATAAATTCTTCTCCTGATGATGATGATTATGTTTGTGTGTATCTCTAATTTCTTATTTCTGATGACTTTTCTGCCTTATTCCTACCTGCCCTCTGGCTTTGCTAGTACTTAACCTACCCAAGAACCCTTCCCTTTTTCTTCCCTCTCTCCACCTTATCCCTCTCTTTATTGCATTCTAGCTAATCTACTAACCCTCCTATTCCCACCCCATCTTTTTTTCTTTATAAATATCAAAGACTTCATCCCCTTCTACACATATATGTACCATCGTTTCTTTAACCCATTTCTTTTAGTCTTTCCCCATTGCAGGTAAACCTTGCTGGTGACAGTTATAAATATTACTTATCACTTTAACACAAACTCCATTTATTTTTATGTCCTTTAGTATTTTTTTAATATGAATGGATCCTTTGTTTCAGAAAGGTCTTTCTCTGCATATGTAAACATAATCATATGATTTCTGTGGGTTTTTCTTTCTTGGGTGCCTGCTCTTCCATTACAATTTTCTTATTCGGCCCTGTCTTTACCTCCTTATCCATCCTTCTTTTTTACACCTCTCCATTCTCTTGTGGTCACCTCATTCTCATTTTTTACTAACTTAATATTTCAGAAACTCCATAACTCATTTCTGTCATAATCTTTTTGAAATATCTGTTTACAACCATCAAGTCATCGCCTATATTGAGCACTCTAATTCAAGTCCTCCACATCTTTGTTGCTACAATAATTTTCCTTAGTGATTTGTTTACCTCTATTATATATTGGTTTACCTCTGCTATAACTACGTAGTCCCTAGCATAAAATATAAACCCATCATTTTGATTTTTAAAGTCCTGCAGTGTTTTCATTCTAACTATACTTGCTTTTCCTCTCCCAGCTGGTACTAATGGTTCATCTGTTTCTGTTGCTTCATTGTGATTGTCATTCCCACACTCTCTTCCTTCCTTATTTTTAAAGTTTTTGTCATGTTAGTTGTGTTTAGCACTTCATGACCACATTTGGGGCTTTCTTGACAAGGATTCTGGAGTGCTTTACTCTTTCCTTTTCTAGCCCATTTTAAAGGTGAGGAAACTGAGGAATAAATGAATTGAGGAAAATGTATGATGAGATGTTCCAAAATTTGTTACTTTGTGATATGTGTGAAAATTATCCATAATTTTGTGTAAGTATGCAACAATGGAATGAAGTGAATCCAGATATCTTAGTAAATTCCTCCCGATTAAGGAAGTAGGACATTTCCAAAAAGATATTGAGATAGAAAAACAGAGTTTCCAAAGTTTTATGTAATTTTAAGCCTTATTTGTTAACAGACTATATTTATTATTGATTTGTTCAGGAAAAAGACTTCATGAGATTGTGAGCTGTGCTGCTTGTGGACAACAGGTGAACTGTTATGAGGATTCAATATGTAGACATCCTGCATTGAACGTTCTTATTTGTAAGGTAGGTTTATCATTATGAAATGGATGGTGATTTTATTATCTGTGAACTTTAATGCCTTTTTTCGGGTATAAAGGACAAACTCCCTGTCAGACTAAGATATCAAATTTATTTCAATGAATTCTATAATGATTCATTTCAAAAATGAAGATTTTCTGTTGAGAAGTGAGGTGTAATAAGAGCTGAATTTACAAAATCAGACGATTAATAAATTGGTTAGTTTAGAAAACTTCAGTTTTTAATATACATCAGGATGAACATAAAGACTATCTGAGCCTGACCTGTGGACTCATATTGGTCGGATTGATCATAGTGGCTACAAGGTATCTTGACCCTATCATAGTGATGTTATTGTCACCCTTTTTGATTACTAAGAACATGTTTAATTAAAAAAAAACAATCATATGCATGTTTGACATCATATGTGTGTATATATATATACCGAGAGAGCAAGAGAGAGAGAGAGAGAGAGAGAGAGAGAGAGAGAGAGAGAGAGAGAGAGAGTTCCTGTTCTGCTGAAAGGATAACATTTCAAATGACCTCTTTGAGGATCAGTATTTACTCAAATAACAAAAGTAGTTTTAATTCGTTTGCCTAGCACTTTAAGATTGATAAAGGATTGTACACATGTAAACTATTTTGATTCAAAATCACCCTGTGAAGCTGTATTACAATATGTTTTACGATTAACTTTGAGAATGAATAAGTTATTGGAGGAAGCAGTTCATGTTCCAGACTCTATCACCCAGGCCATTAAAATGTGTTTGAGTGCAATAAAAGTTGTGTTTTTTATTGTATTAATAATTTTTTTTCTTTTATTCCTTGGATGCTGTTTATTTTCTTTTTATCAATTTATACAATTTTTCCTTTTAACATCTTTTGAATTTTCATTAAATCAGCTTATCAATTAACAAAATGAATTATTCTTGGGCAGTTTTTTCCCCTGTTCCCCATGATATGCCATTAGTTTGTTGCCAGTTCTTTACTTTTGCAAAATATATCATTTTTTTGCTGTGAGTAAAGTTATCACCCCAGATTTATGTTTAAACCTAGTGTATGCTTAGTGGTTTTAATCATTTTAAAATTTGTGCTTTCTGAATGTTAATATTTTTACAGATTTAAGACATTTAGAATTATTGTGAATTCCTTTTTGTTTTAGAACTACTACATATATATGAATGATGACATAAGCCATGATTCTGAAAGAACTCATAAGCACTGCAGGTAGGAATATATCTGCCAAAATAGAAATCATTTCTGTTTTGGGGATCTCTTCAATAGTTTTACTTATTTTTAATTTATTTAATTTATTTTATTTCATTTATTCTCTCAGTGACTCTGAATTGTGTTATCAAATGTTAGAGATGATGGCATATATTCAAAATAAGAGGTATACTGGTTTTAAATTTATAACTACTGATGTTTTCTAGTTGAAGAAAAGTGGCATTCAACTGGTTATGGTTTCATTTTTTATTTGATTTTAGTTCTTCTTGAGATGCCCATGGTTTTATCAGACATTGTTAACCTGGGTTCCTTTTGGTAAATTTCAAGGTATCTCCGAGCTTAGACAATGGAGAAATGTACATATATATTATAATTGACATTTAAAATTAAATATTTTTAAGAAGTTAAAATGTCTTTTTTCAGACTAAAGGCATTATTGTACCACAAAGGTATCTACAAGAAACAAATACTAACAAAGTCTAATTCATACTGAATTTCCAGCGTAACTGCCACAATCATATTCTTTGTGGTTGAGTCACTGCAGTTGTATCTGAACATTTTTTAAAACAAATTTATTTATTTTTAATACAATTGTTTTATGAATCATGTTGGGAGAGAAGAATCAGAATAAAAGAGAAAAACCGTGGGAGAAGGGAAAAAAACGGAAAAAAGAAGTGAACATAGCATGTGTTGATTTACATCAATCTCTATAGTTCTTTTTCTGGATGCAGACAGACTTTTCTGTCCAAAGTATATTGGGATTGCTTTTGGATCACTGAGCCATGGAGAAGAAGCAAGTCTTTCCTGGTTGATCATTGCACATTCATGCTGTTATTGTGCATAATGCACTCCTGGTTCTGCTTCTTTCACTCAGCATCAGTTTGTGAAAATCTTTCCAGGTCTTTCTAAAATCGGCTTGATTGCCATCTTCTGCATAACAATAATATTCCATGACTTTCACATACCACAACTTGTTGAACCTTTCCGCTGTTGATGAGTATCTTCTCAAGATTCAGCCTGAGATTTTTTTTTTCTTATTTTTTTTTCGAGGCAATTGGGATTAAGCAATTTGCCCAGGGTCACACAGCTAGGAGGCATTAAGTGTGTGAGGACAGATTTGAACTCAGGTCCTCCTGACTCCAGGAGTTATGCCATGTAGCTGCCCAGGCCTGAGATTTCTTTTTTTTTCCTTTCTTTTTTTTTTTAATTAAAGCTTTTTATTTACAAAACATATGTATGGTTGAGGAAAGGAAGTAAGAAATGTTGTAGCAGTAGTAGTAGCAGTAGTAGTAGTGCTAGTAATAGTAATAGTAGTAGTAGAAGTAGTAGTAGTAGAAGTAGCAGTAGCAGTAGTAAGAAATAGTCCTCACAGCAGGGAAATGAACAGAGTTCCAAGCTTAGGGCAATTCACCTGTGAGGACCTACCCTTGCCCCAAACCACAGTCGCTTAGGTAGATGAGCAGTCTATATACTACAACAAGACCTCAACTTACCCCCTGAACCCCAAGAACAAGGCTCCAGCCAGAATTTGACCCCCTTGCTGATCAACATAGAGACTCACCCCCTGCCACCTGGGTGCAGAGAGCCCTTGTTTCCAAAGCAATCTAGGAAAAGGGAGCAGCCCAGCAACAAAATACTACATATTTTATTTATTTTACTTTGGATGGAATTTAATGCTATTTTCGTAGACATAGAGGATCTCTCCTGCTGTTATATCTGTGGTGATCCCTTTTTTCATGTTAGCATCTTCTGAATTTCCCCATCATTTGCCTCAAGCCAGTCATTGAAATCAAACTTTGCACTGAAAGCTTAGGTTTTTTCCTGTAGGGAGCAATATTTTTGCTGTATCTGGTTTCCTCCTTCAACATTACTTCATTTTTATTTTGTATTTAAATGTGTGTGTCTTTGTCTCCTCCTTATAGAATCTAAGTTCCTGATATGTGTCTTTTGTTTTAATAATAATTACCATAATAATAACTAATCATAATGACAACTAACATGAAGTATTCACTGAATTCAATAAGTGCTTTTGGTTTGTTCCCTACAAGACACATGTTGCCTTTGGTGCCATTTAGCTTCAGTTATAAGATAGCGTATTTGACAATTTTTATATTGAAGACATATTTATTATACATTTAGTATTGGGAAGACCCCATTGCAATTATGTTAAGAATTTGGAACCTAACATCACTTCAGCTGAAAAAGACATATTGAGACTAACAATCATAATATCATAATGATGTTAATGATGAGTATGACACCTTGTATGTATATAAGGATTTGATGCTAGCCTAAGTCACAACAATCCTGAAACATAGGTGCTATTATTACAGTTGAGGAAACAAAGGCAAAGAAATATTAAGTGGCTTACCTATGGTCAAACAAATCAGTGATGAGGTCGAGGTGGCAAGACCAGGTCCAGAAGCAACATGTGACAAATTCACAGTGGCTCCTCTCTATCCAAAGCAAGCTTTATTTAGGAGAAGAGTTTCCAGAATATAGATAAACTAGGCCCCTGACGTGGTCAATATGGAATAGAGTTGGGAGGGCATCGAGCTAGAAAGGGAAGGAATTTGGAAGAATCCAGGAAAGGAACATGCCAGGAAGCCTAAGCGTGCCATTGATGGGTAGGGGAGATCCACAGAGGAGTTTAGTAGAGTCACCAGAGTTACTTAGAGTAAGGACATTGGTGCCATGAGAGAGAAGCCACTATGAGAAGGGAGAAAGAAGAACCTCCTGGTGGGCTCAGTCCAGAAGAAAACTGAGCAAAGATCTTTATTGTAAGCAGATCTTTGATAGGGGAAACATAACCTTGGGGATATCTCAGGGACAAAGACAGGAACTGAGGGGGTGAGGATCAAGGAACAGAGGAAGTGGAAGGGAGCTTAAAGGTGGGGGAATCAAGGAAGTAGATGGAATACACCTGGCAGACCGGGATCCAGACCTGTCTATAGTTTGTTTAAAGTGCACAGAGTTTTGAGGGATGGACAAAGGAGTTTCATTCTCATAATCATACTCTTATTAGAATTGTTATATCTGATAATAGCCAGATGGGCTTCTTCCTGACCTTACAACAATCTGTGAGGTACGTAAAAATTAGCCAGCTTAAGAACTTGTTCAGGGATGCATAGGTAGTCAGTGAGTCTGAATTTAAACACAGAATTTACTGGACTCAACGCGAAACTCCATATTCGTTGCCACAAAGCTGCTCACAAATGTCTGCTCCATAATTAACAAGCTTACTTTCATTTTCCATTGAAAAATATAACATGATTTTTGTTAAGTTCCACTTACCCCATTGTCATTTTTAATGCATTGTCTTGTTCAATGAACTTTTCTGTTTTTAAAGAAGTTTGTTTTAGTGAAATTCCCAATTTTGTTTTCTAAACTCTTTTTCTCATGAATGCATTTTTGCTACCAAGGTGTTAACTGTTTTCATGATTTTCTTGCATCAGTTTCATTATTTCTCCCAATTTTTCTTGTGCTTATTGATTTCCAGCAGGTTTCTGATCCTTCCTCTGGTACTGCCCCACACTCTTCTCCCACCCCACCTATTCCAGAGGACTTGATTCAACAGATGAAAACAATCCTTGAGAAGATGAGAGAAATGAATGCTACCTTTCTAAAGCATTTGCATCAAGTGGGCCACATTATAAAATCTAGCCCTAGTGAGAGCTTGAGTTGCTATGAAACTCTGAGGTATATGATAATGGAGATGCAGAATGATCAGGAGGCTATAAAAGATTGCCTGAGTAATGAAGTAATTAAATTAGTTGTTGGAGAGATGGAAGACAGTAGTAATGAAAGCGAAAATGAGAATGTTTAAAAAGACACTAAAATGAGGACTTCTGTGTTAGGATTGGCATCCTCTTTGACCAACCAGATTTGTTTATGTTCGGTCTGTACCCCTCTGCTTTCTGTCCATCTCCTCTGGTTACTGCCAGTCTGTCCTGGTGGTGGGAGACACCCAGATCTCCTGAGATGTGATCAAATAAAAGCTCCTGCTTTCTACTTTGAAATACCCCTCTCTCTCCGTCTTTTTTTTTGCTGAGGCAATTGGGGTTAAGTGACTTGCTCAGGGTCACAGAACTAGGAAGTGTTAGGTGTCTGAAACCAGATTTGAATTCAGGTCCTCCTGACTTCAAGGCTGGTGCTCTATCCACTGCACCACCTAGCTGCCCCCAAATAACTCTCTTTTTAATGGAGTTGGTGGACTTCTGACCCACCCAGTTTTAGGGGCTTGTCAGGGAGAGCTGGGAAGAGCAAGAAAATCATATGATCTCAGCAGGTTGTGCACCTTTGCACAATCTCAAATATGCTATGGATGGGAAACGTCCCTGGGATTGGATTCGGGTCGGCATTCTTCTACAGCTGAAGCAGCAGCTCCATATGCATGGAAAAGCCAAAGGGTCCTGTTGTTCCAGTGAAGTTCCTGGGACAAAGGGACAGGATATTTGGGCTGGGAAAGATGCTGGGACTCCCTCATTCCTGTCCCTGAGAACTGAGACCCTAATTCATCCGGGGCTTGGGATGGAGGTCTCCTCTTCCACAAGGGTTTCAGGCTGATCAGGGTGGAGATGGAAGGGAATTGCACCAAGCAGCACCCAAAGAGGAGATGTCCCTTGCAGAGGCTGAGGTAGGCAATTATATCCCTCCTGCAAGGCCATGTGAAAAATGATTGAGGCAAGGCTGGAAGATTCAAATCTTACTCAATTAAAACCGGAGATATTGGGGTTCCAGTACTATCACCCACTGCTGATCAAAACCATATTGTGTGTAATGAGAATGTGCTCAGGTTTCACAGTCCCACTGGACAGGGTCTGATGGACCGAATCCTCGGCAGCAGGGAAACAACGGGGGTGTGGATGAAGGGTCTCCAGAGGAGCGTCACCAGAACTGGGAGTGAGGTGGTTTGTGGAGAAGTGGTCACCCAGGGGAACCTTCTTCTAAGAAAACTGATTGCCCTCAAAGTCTCTTCTCTTTTCCAAAGCACACTGACAACATTTCTGATTTATTTTCATTCATGACTAACAGCCAGGTCCCATCAGGGTGAATAGAACATTGTCTATGCATATGGTTTGAAACTAAAATCAAAAACCCAAGAAGTGTAATGCAGGAAGTTATACTAGAGAAGTCCCTAGACTTTCCAGAGACAGCTAATGAAATAAGTACCAGGTAACAAAAGACACAAATGACTCCTAGAAAAGAGACTCCCAGGGTGCATTTCCCCAGACATGCTGTGTCTGAATTGAATCATTCAACTGAAAAACCCTGCATTAATTAGACTAAATTTATACCATACTGGGGCAGGTAGGTGGCGCAGTGGTTAGAGCACCAGCCCTGAAGTCAGGAGGACCCGAGTTCAAATCTGGTCTCAGACACTTCCTAGCTGTGTGACCCTGGGCAAGTCATTTAACCCCAATTGCCTCAGCAAAAAGTAAATTTATACCATACACACCCTGGTCACGGTGACTAGATATCTGACAGAGTGAGGATATGTCTGTTCTCAATCAGTTTTCAAGTGTCAAAAATCATAGGCAACTAGAACAGTAGACTTGATCCCAGAGTCACTCCCTAACTTGGAAGATGTCTAGCACAAACTGTGTGAGCTTAGGCATATACCCTTCCAATAATGATATTCAGAGTTCTGAAGATCCTCCCAGCTCTGTCTGTCTCTATGCTGAAGACCCTTCTAGCATGGCCAGTCTTTCTATAATCAGAGCTGCCCCTGGCACAGTCACATTCTGGGCTCCAACGTCCTTTTCAATTCTGGCTTTGTGTTGCCAACATGACACTCCCAAACTTTGACGTTTCATGTTCTCTTAACTCTGGGAGCTCTCAGATCTCTCATTGTAAGGATAAGCCCAGGTCTGATATTCTATAATATATATATATTATATAATATATATATAATATATAATATATATATAATAATAATTATGTACCCCCTTACATCCGTGAGCTCATTTGGAAAGTGACCATAGGACTGATAGAAAGTCCATTCTCAGTGTGCATGGTTCTCTTTTCTGTAGTTTTAAGTTAAACGAAAGAGAGGTGAGAAAAATTTCCAATGTTTAATCAGAGGTTGGACTCTCTACCTAAACTTACATTTTCATCTGTCTCCATTTTACCCCTCAACCCTTCGTGACTGAGTAAACATTTAAAAGCTATGGATGTTTGTGTTCCTTTCTTTTGAAAACTTCCTGTTCGGAGGATTTCAGAGAGGATTGGAGAGACTTGCATGAACTGATGCTGAGTGAAATCAGCAGAACCAGGAGAACATTATACACAGCAACAAGACTATACGATGATCAATTTTGATGGACATGGTTCTCTTCAACAATGATGTGATTCAAACCAGTTGTTCTGCGATGAAGATAGTCATATACATCCAGAGAGAGGCCTGTGGGAACTGAGAGTGAACCACAACACAGCATTTTAACGCTTTCTGTGAATATTTCCATGCATTCTGTTTTCCTTCTTAGGTTGTTTTTTTTCTTCTTCTCTTTCTAGATCTGATGTTTCTTGTGCAGTAAGATAACTGTATAGATATGTATACATGTATTGTACTTGTCATATAATTTATCCTATTTAGCATGTATTAGATTACCTGTCATCTAGGGGTGGGGGGAGGGGGGAGGGAAAGGAAAAGCTTGGGAAAAAAAGTTTTTTTGCAAAGGTCAATGTTGAAAAGTCACTCATATGTTTTGCAAATAAAAAGCTTTATTAAAAAAAAAAAAAAGAAAAGAAAACTTCCTGTTCATGCCTTTTGCTCTATTGGAGAATAGCCCCTGAACATGTATGGTGTAATCCGTTCCTTGTATATCTTGCATTATGAGAAAGGATGGGAGAACAATGTTCCATTTCCAAAGGTGTGACTTTGCTATAAATATAAGGATTTGGAGGGGGAGTTCAATCAGTGGCCTATACTACCTTGGTCAGCAGTACAGTTTGTCGTCAAAATAATTTATTCCAACACAAATACAGTCAGATTGAAAGAGAGGGTTAAAACACCCTGTTAACAGATCTCCAACCAATCACTTGGTGAGTCAGGAAGCTAGTTAATACATAATG
>JAJPUD010026097.1:0-16890 GCA_023553655.1 Myrmecobius fasciatus
CTGCCATCTAGGGGAGGGGTGGGGAGTTGGGGGGAAAAATTTGTAACAGAAAGCTATGTAAGGGTTATTGTTGAAGAATTACCCACACATATGTTATGCAAATAAAATTTAAAAAAAAAAGAAAAGAAAAAGCTTTAATAAAAAATAAATAAATAAATAAAAATAAAAATGCCTCTTCTCCAAGTTCATATATTCAGTTAAAACATATATGATTCCTGGGAAAATGCTCAAGTTCATGGTTTTTATTAGCTTCCATTTGCATGATAATATATAAATAACCCAAGGCATTTAGCTCTGTTCTTTTTTAGACATTGCTGGTATATTTGATGAGCATGGAGAAATCAGTAAAAATTTTAGAAAAGAAAAGTTTTATTATTAATTCTCTTGCAAAATTATGGCAGTGTTATATAGTTGATAGAAATAAGGAGACAGCTTTTAAGCCCTGTTCTGCTACCAAGAAGCATTTATTAAGCACCTTCTATGTGCCAGACACTTATAAAGGCTTTTTACAGCCTATTGAAGTAGACACAGGTACAAAAATTATGAGTTTATTATCTGTATGATGTTAGGCAAGTCATATTACCTTGTGGCCTTCTATTTCCTCATATGCAAAATGATGATCTCTAACATTTTTTCCCTAATGACATCTGGGTAATATAGTGATTAGAGCACCAGCCTTGAATCAGGAAGATTCATCTTCCTGACTTCAAATCTGGCCTCAAACATTTATTTACTAAATCTATGATCCTGGGCAAATCACTTAATCCTGTTTGCTGTAGTTTCCTCATCTCTAAAATGAGCAATAGAAGGAAACCATAAATCATTGCAGCATCTTTACTAAGAGAAAACCAAACAGGGGTCACAAAGAGTCTTAAGCAACTAAAACTGCTGAAAATAACAAAGGTCCCTTTCTCTGCACTCATGCATAGTTACTAAACACATTTTCTCATTTGTATTCTTGTTTCAGCATGAATTTGAGAACTTTCTGAAGAGTGCTGGTTCCAAACTTGTTGTCGTTGACTTCTCAGCAAAATGGTGTGGTCCATGCAAAAGAATTGGCCCTGTTGTTCATGTAAGTATCATAAACCTCTCTCCTAATTTTTTTTTTTTTTTTTGGCTAGGGCAATTGAGGTTAAGTGACTTGCCCAGGGTCACACAGCTAGGGAATGTTAAGTGTGAGACCAAATTTGAACTCAGGTCCTCCTGACTTCAGGGCTGGTGCTCTATCCACTGCGCCACCTAGCTGCCCCCTCTCTCCTAAATTCTTAAAGAGGATTTAATATTTCCTTGCCATACAAATTTGAAAAATTTATATTGTTGTTATGAACCTGGTTTCCTGTAGTATTTCAGCTATAGAAATATAAGCTCCTCAAGGGCAAAGAGTTTCATTTTTGTCTTTACATACTCAGCACCCAGCACTGTGTCTGTCACTTAGAATAATGCTTGATAAACACTTGTTGCTTGTTTGATTGATTAATTAGAACTGAATAAAATATACCATGTTCCAAATTAAAATATGAAGTCATTAATCTGGATACACAGTAAAGTTGTTTCTCCCTTTTTTGTTTATTTCTTTTAAAAAAACAATTTTATTATTTGTATTGATGTTTTTGTTTTTACTTCACATTTACTTACAAATACATCTCTCCTCCTCAACAAATCATCTCTTAAAAAACTGAAAGAGGAAAATAAAATGACCAGCAAAACTTTATCAATGTAAGATTTTGCTTTTATTTTTTGCTTTTTTTTTTTTTTTACCAACTGAGTCTGATAGCATAGCCAATATTCCATAGTCATGGTTGCCCATTTCTGCAAAGAAAAAAAAAGAGATATATTTTCTAAATTCTGCTGTGCAGTGAAGTTTGCTTGTAATTACACAGCATTTAATTTTTTTTGTAGTTCTCCTTTCCTATTATTTTGTTGTAGCCTTTGTGCATATTGTTTTCATGGGTCTACTTACTTTACTTGCATTAATTCATATGTCTTCCTATACACCTTTGAATTAGTTTTTTTTTAAGCTTTTTATTTACAAAACATATGAGTGGTTTTTCTACATTGACCTTTGCGAAACTTTTTTTTTGTTCCAAGCTTTTCTCCTCCTTCCTGCCACCCCCCACCCCTAGATGACAGGTAATCTAATACATGCTAAATATGTTAAATTATATGACAAATCCAATATATGTATACATATCTATACAGTTACCTTACTGCACAAGAAACATCAGATCTAGAAAGAGAGGGAAAAAAAAACCTAAGAAGGAAAACAAAATGCATGGAAATATTCACAGAAAGCGTTAAAATGCTGTGTTGTGGTCCACACTCAGTTCCCTCAGGCTTCTCTCTGGATGTATATGACTATCTTCATCGCAGAACAACTGGTTTGAATCACATCATTGTTGAAGAGAACCATGTCCATCAGAATTGATCATCATATAGTCTTGTTGCTGTGTATAATGTTCTCCTGGTTCTGCTGATTTCACTCAGCATCAGTTCATACAAGTCTCTCCAGTCCTCTCTGAAATCGTCCTGCTGGTCATTTCTCACAGAGCAATAATATTCCATAACATTCATATACCATAATTTATTCAGCCACTCTCCAATTGATGGGCATCCTTTCAATGTCCAGTTTCTTGCCCCTATAAAAAGGGCTGCCACAAACATTCTTGCACATGGGGGTCCCTTTGAATTAGTTTTTGATATTTTTTATGGATTTCCATATTTTGTTTAGCCATTCCCCAAAACACAGGTATATGTTTTGTTTCCAGGTCTTTACTATCACAAAAAGAGCTGCTAGAAACATTTTGAGGTTTGGAATTTTTTTCTTTCTTTGAACTCCTTAGTAGTGCATTCCTAGAAGTTAGATAGATGGGTTAAAGGCCATGTCACTTGGAGGTATCTTAGCATGAAAGGTGGGGATAGTTAATGCCAAATTTAATGTTGTTTTTCAATGAAAACTTCTGCAAAGAAATCTAAGATGTAAGGATACTACATGAACTTCCCTTCAAATTGGAACAATGAGCTTTTAGCAGAGCCACAAAAGAAATGCTATAAAATACTAGATTGGACTATAGAGAAAGGTTAAAAAGGGGAAGGAGTATAATTTCTTTCCCTGGAGATTGTTAGAAGTTCAGCTTCATACTCTTCTCTTGAGAAAAATCTGAATGATATTCCCTGAATATAGAGGAATATACCAGATAACCTTTTTAAAAAAAAATATTGAAATCTTTGGGGTTTTTTTTTATCACCTTCATCTCTCAATATATCCCTCCAAATAGATTCCCTCCACACATTGCCACTCAAAAGCCATCCCTTATAACAAAGGTTATAAACAAGAAAAAAGTAGAATGAAATTAACCAACACATTGACCAAGCTGGATATTAGAGTGGTAGGGTCTCACATTCATGATATCAAAAGCCCAACCAATCCTAAAACCTGATCCCAGCAAAGAAAAGTGGGGGTTAATCCTCATATCTCTTTTTATGAGCCAGTCTTTGACTACAAAGTAGGGTGCATGTTCATCAGGGAGTAATAAGTGGGTGTGCATGAAGAAAATATTAGAACCGAGGAGAGCAGTACAGCTGTCTCAGTCAGCTTGCAGCTGGTGCTTGCCTACTGCTCTCCTTTACCTGCCTGTCTGATGAAAGGTCAGATAATCATGGGCCTTTGTCCCCAAGACAAGAGGCAGCAAGAAAAACACTTTGAAAAATCCTCATTCATATCCTCCCTTCCCGGCCTCCACTGTATCAGCCACACACACTTGTAGGCTCCCTGGCCAAACTTCTGTGTACCACCTCACCCCAGGAACCATGAAGTGTAACAGGCACAGATAGGCCCTGCTTCTGTTAGAGGTGAAATCCTTCTAAGGCTTCACCCTCAGGAGGGGAGAAGACAAGGTATAACACCTCCCCTACCCCCAGGCAGCTGGGAAACAAACTGCTAGAACTTCTGGTAGGGCCCAGAGAGCACAGGAAATTGTGAAATCCTGCTTTCCTGGGAGAAAATTACCTGGACGCCCAGGAGTTAAAGTTATTTTCCCTTTTTGGTCTGCTTTCCCCCCTCCTTTCCTATGCCTCACCCTCAGGGAAGGATGAATGTGTTTCACATTATGGTATAAAATAGGAAAGGAGGCCTTCATGGGCTCCCAAAGCTAGGGTGGCTTCGAGGTGGACACACTTCCTGATAACACAAATTCCTGGCTGCACCTTCCCCCACCCACAGAGTAAGGGAGCCTCCTGGCAGCTGACCAAGTCCTTCAGCAAGGAGAGGCGGAGCAAAGCAGATACCGTGGTAACAGCAGGCCACTAGAGCTGGAGCACCTAGCCGGAGGTGAGAGGGATGAATGTGGCTGCTGCTACTGCTGTTGTTGCCACTGCCAGCGCCAGCTATGGCTTATGTAATCAGCCACAGAACTCTCTCAAATCTGCAACCCTGCTCCCAAGATCCAAACAAATATATCAGACAGTTTGGAGAGAAACAAAGCCTATCCACCATCAGGAAATTAGGGCATCCAGTAATCTCCCTAGGGGATCTCCCTTCTCCCTACCTAAAAAAGTCACCCTCCAGACCAGCCTCAATCCTTCCATCTCTCTTCCCACAGACACAGACAAACACACAGACACACACAGGGAATATGGAAATTCACAAGTAGAATATCAACAAAAATCTTTGTATAATTGTTGGGTAGAAATGGAAAATGAATATTATGATTTAATAAACACTCTTTAATGATAGACTTCTCCAGTTGTATCTTCATTTTATATAGTACCCGGAACAGCCATTAAAAGCAAGCATCAAAATAAAATGCTTTTAAAACCACATCTTTGTGAATCACTGTATCACAAAATATTAAATCATTATTTAAAAAAACCATTGAAACATATTCATTCACATAGCTCTTACTAAATAGATATTTTTAGTGAGAACAAAATATTATATAACAATATTTTAAAATTTAAAATGTTTATGTTCTCTTTATCTCATCCTTTTAAATGTCTATTTTGTATTATATTTATCTTATATAGGAATAGAGGTTAGATTTATGATTTCATTGCAAATTCCCAAGTAAGGAAATTCCCTCTAACAATGTATATTAGCACTCTCTCTGAAACATATAATCTTAAAAGAATTACTTCAAGTACTAAGAGGTTGTGACTTTGTGAAAGGTCACACAACTACCTAGAAATGTCAGAGGTAGGACCTGAACCTAAATCTTTCTGGCTCTCTCCAAAACATTCTGTATTTTTACATAATGTACACAATATATAGGTATAATTATTCATATATATATATACATGTGTGTATATATATATATGTAGCTTATAAATACATATGCATATCGGGGAGTGCATGCCTCCAATTTTTTGCCAATAAAGGTATAGAATTTTTTTTAAATAAATTTCTTTTTTTTTTTTTTTGCTGATGCAATTGGGGTTAAGTGTTTTGCCCAGGGTCACACAACTAGGAAGTGTTAAGTGTCTGAGGTCAGATTTGAACTCAGGTCCTCCTGATTTCAGTGCTGGTGCTCTATCCACTGCGCCACCTAGCTGCCCCAAAATATAATTTCTTAAATGATTTTTCAAGATCCTTACCTGTCCTAAGATTCTCTCATCTCAGGAAGACATACTAATGTACTGATTGCCACGGGCAATCACTCTCTACTTTCATCTGTGAGTTATTTGGTTACAGAACCAGTTTACAAGAGACAGCTGCAATGTAACTTGCTTCATATAACACAATATAGTATCTCCAAAGGATCAGATTCACAGCAACTTCAGTGAAAGAACCAAGCTCCGGAATATTTTCCTACAGAGTATTCAGATTGCTAAAAGAACTGCTCTTCTCCATTAGGAAACAATGTGCCATGTGCAATGTGCTAACTGGAAAAGCTGATTTAGAGAGACAAGCCCCTATCTCTAGGGATATTTGTGTTTCATAGTCCCTCATTGGACCAGCTGCCATCTTTAGCGAAATGGTTTGCATGGCCCACATATTTCTGTACTTCTTCATTAAATAGACCACCCTTGATTTTCATAAATAAAAATGGGAGGACAAGGAAAAGAGTAACTGATTTGGAATGCAATCTGAGAAGTTTAGCCAATGTCAACAGTATTGTTCCCAATAGTCCCAGGAAAAAGCTTTGGAATAAGACTTCTTAACCATTTTTGCCTCATAGGGCCCTTTCGGCAGTCTGATGAAACCTGTGAACTTTTCAGAGTAATGTTTTTAAATATATAAAATAGAATATAGTCGATTACAAAGAGAACTGATTATATTGAAATAGTTATTAAAATGCATTTTTTTAAAGATTAAAAGGTTTTGATTTGGAGAGAAGAATGTAAAAATTTAGGACAATAGAAAGAATTATAAGAACTTATAGAAGAAAAAAGAATTATAAGCTAATATGTACTAGGATAGATTTGGAGTGAGAAGAACCGAAATTCAAACTCTGTATTCACTGGTTATATGGCCCTGGACAATCACTTAATGTTTCCTGACTTCAGTTTCTTCATTTGTAAAGTGAGGATGTTTTTAGCACCCACTTCACAAAATCATTTTTAATAGTTTTTTTATTTTTCCAAATACATGCAAAGAAAATATTCAACATTCACCTTTGCAAAACCTTGTGTTCCAAATTTTTCTTCCTCCCCTTGCCCCCAAATAGCAAGTAATCTAATACAGATTAAACATGAACAATTCTTCTAAACACCCTTCCATATTCATCATGCTATGCAAGAAAAATCTGATCGAAAGGAAAAAAGCACGAGAAAGAAAAAACACAAACAACAAAAGGTGGAAATACTATGCTTTGATCCACATTCAGTCTCCATAAGTTTTCTCTCTGTATGCATATGGTACTTTCCATCACAAGTCTATTGGAATTGCCTTGAATCACCTCATTGTAGAAAAGAGCAAAGCCCATCACAGTTGATCATCACATAATCTCACAAGATTATTGTGAGAGTCAAAAGAGATAGCAGAAAGTGTTTTGCAAACTTGAAATTGCAATGTAAATGCATATGCCTTTTTTTTTTCCTCTGAGGCAATTGGGGTCAAGTGACTTGCCCAGGGTCACATAGCTAGGAAGTGTTAAATATCTTAGGCCAAATTTGAACTCAGGTCCTCCTGACTCCAGGGTTGGTGCTCTATCCACTGTGTCATCTAGCTGCCCCATATATGACTGTAGGACCATACATAGATTTAGAATTGAAGGGACCTTGGAGTCACATAGTCGAGGCCCCTCATTTTGCAAATAAGAAACCTGAGTCCCAGAGAGGGTTAATAAATTGTCCATGTAAGTATTAGAGGGATTATTTATGAATCTAGTTTTTTTGCACTTTAATGATAGCATTTGATCATCTCTACTTTACTGCTTTTCTCTTGGTCACCTATTTCAAATTCTGAATGGTTGGATTAGTTTACAACTCCTCCAAGACTGCATTGTTGTCTCAGTTTCTCCACATCTCTTCCAACATTTGTTGTTTTCCAATGATCTTTTAATTGCCAAACTGAATAATGTCATTTTAATTCTCATTCTTATTGTCTTGTCTGCTGATAACCTTTCCTTCTTTATACACTCTCCTCTCCAGATTGTAGTGCCATTTATTCTCTTCTGATTTCCTCTTAATTACCTATTATCTTCTAAGTCTTCTTTGCCACTCACTATCATCCAGATCACACCCACTAACTGTAAGCATACCCCAAATCTGTCTTAAGTTCTGTTCCCCGTAATATAATTTATCTCTCAGACCTGTGGAGAGGGAATAAATTTATGTCCAAAGAAGACCTGGAACTCCTAATTGAACACCAGATGAATAATTTTGATTATTTTAAGTTAAAAAGTTTCTGTACAAACAAAACAAATGCAGACAAGATTAGGAGGGAAGCATCAAATTGGGAAATCATCTTTACATTTAATGGTTCTGATAAAGGCCTCATTTCTAAAATTTATAGAGAATTGTCTCATATATATAAGAATTCAAGCCACTCTTCAATAGATAAGTGGTCAAGGGATATGAACAGACAATTTTCAGATGATGAAATTAAAACCATCGCTAGTCATATGAAAAGTTGCTCCAAATCACTATTGATCAGAGAAATGCAAATTAAGACAACTCTGAGATACCACTACACACCTGTCAGATTGGCTAAAATGACAGGAAAAGATAACGATGAATGTTGGAGGGGATGTGGGAAAACTGGGACACTGATACATTGTTGGTGGAACTGTGAACGGATCCAACCATTCTGGAGAGCAATTTGGAACTATGCCCAAAAAGTTGTCAAACTGTGCATACCCTTTGACCCAGCAGTGTTTCTACTGGGCCTATATCCCAAAGAGATCTTAGAGGAGGGAAAGGGACCCACATGTGCAAGAATGTTTGTGGCGGCCCTTTTTGTGGTGGCTAGAAACTGGAAACTGAAGGGATGCCCATCAATTGGAGAGTGGCTGAATAAATTATGGTATATGAATGTTATGGAATATTATTGCTCTGTAAGAAATGACCAGCAGGACGATTTCAGAGAGGCCTGGAGAGACTTGCATGAACTGATGCTTAGTGAAACGAGCAGAACCAGGAGATCATCATACACAGCAACAACAGTATTACATGATGATCAATTCTGATGGACATGGCTCTCTGCAACAAAGAATTGTCTCAAACCAGTTCCAGTTGTTCACTGAAGAAAACCATATACACCCAGAGAGAGGGAAATGAAATATGGACTACAACATAACATTTTCATGATCTCTACTGACATTTGCTTGCATTGTGTTGCCTTTCTCTGATTCTTTTTTTTTTCTTGTAGATAGGATTTTTCTTGCACAACTTCTCAAGCATTTCAACATTATTAGCATGTAGTGGACTTCCTGCCATCTAGGGGAGGGGAGGGGACTGGGGGTAAAATTTGTAATGGAAAGCTTTGTAAAGATCAATGTTGGGGAACTACCCATACATATGTTATACAAATAAAAAGCTTTAACAAAAAAAAAAAAAAAAAAAAAAAAAAAGTTCTGTTCCCTTCAATTAAAATCTCTATGTAGATGAGTCACAGGTTGATATAACTAGTCTTGTCTAGTCTTCCCCCACCCCCAAGCTCTAGTTCTACATATCCAATTGCTTACTATTTCACATTGATTGTGTCATAGGTAATTTTGGGTCATGTGATCAAAAAAATAGGGGAGTGTATATTTTCTCCTGTCTTCTAGACCTTTTAAATCTCTCCAAAATAAAAATTATGCACAAGAGACAAATAAATCTCAGCTGTCTCCAGAGGCTAGCATACCAAGAATTTAATGCAATAAAAATCCAGTGAACTAACAGAGAAGACTAATCACTTCTAATATGCTCACTTAGCAGCATCCGACCCAGTGTCCAGCAAAAAGTACAGCTACAGAGCCAACTCAGTAGTTTACAAGTACTCTACTTTCTTTCTCTTAGTCCCAGAAAATCAAAAGGCAAAAGCTTGGTCTGGATGAGAAATTAGCATGGCACCACTGTGAACTCAATATAGCTCTGCCAGATAACTGAAAAATAGAGAGGAGTGAGTCAAAAAATGTTTGTGGCTATGTGGCATTTCATTAATCCTCAAGGGGAAAGCCTAGCATCCATCTGGAGATAATTCCGTCATTCTAGAAGTAACTTAGAGCAGACTGAAGCTGGTGAAATGTGAATTTCACAGTAAAGGAAGAAAATACAATGGTTTTGAGGTTGGAACTCCCCTCTCCCCCACCCCACCCCCGGAAAACCTTCATCAAGGTGGAAGGAATTAGAAAGTGAGAAACAGGAGAAAAATAAGTTTAAAAAGACTGAAACTACCAAAGATTTCAGGAAGAAGAAAATTTTGTTAAAAGCCTTGAGGTAAGCAAATAAACTAGTAGGCAAAGTATAGAAGGGAATATATCCTCCAAATCTTCAAAACGAGTCCAAGCATCTCAAAATAAATACTGCAACACAAGAAAAATAAATCAACACCAGATAAGGAAGAGAAAAATGTGGATTCCTAAGAGATCATAGAACAACAGCAGGGTGTTGTTGCATACTTTAAAAGAGAAATGTGCCTCAAATATATTTCAAATCCAGCACATCCAAACCTGAAGTCAATTATTTTTCCCCCAAAATTTAGCCCTCTTCTGAACTTTGCTATTACTGTTAAGAATGCCACCACTTTTTTTTTAGTGACCCAAGTTTGCAACTCATCATCACTCTTGACTCCTCACTATCATTCAATCAGTTCAATACATACCTATAAATGTTTTTTTTGTTTGTTTTGTTTTTTCCCAATTCCTCCATTTGGGGATGGAGCCAAGATGGCGGAGTGAAGACACAACTCTCTGTGACCTCCTCTGACCTTCTCTCAAGCCAACAGCAAATTAAGCCTCTACAGTGATTTTTAAGTCAAAGAACCCACAAATATTTGAACTACAACATATTCCCAGAAATTACCTTGGAAGAGCTTCGGAGCAGGTCTGTTTCAGACAGGCAGAGGGTAGGACACTTTGCCAAGCTCAGACAGGATTTATACCAGGAATGCAGGGCTGGTTCAATATTAGGAAAACTATTAGCATAATCAATTATATTAATAACCAAACTAACAAAAATCATATGATTATGTCAATAGATTCAGAAAAAGCATTTGATAAAATTCAATACCCCTTCCTATTAAAAACACTAGAGAGTATAGGAATAAATGGGCTTTTCCTTAAAATGATCAGTAGCATCTATTTAAAACTATCAGCAAGCATCACATGTAATGGGGACAAACTAGACCCATTCCCAATAAGATCAGCAGTGAAACAAAGCTGCCCACTGTCACCATTACTATTTAATATTGTATTAGAAATGTTAGCTTTAGCAGTGAGAGAAGAAAAAGAGATTGAAGGAATTAGAGTAGGTCATGAGCAAACCAAATTATCACTCTTTGCAGATGATATGATGGTATACTTAGAGAACCCTAGATACTCAACTAAAAAACTACTAGAAACAATTCACAACTTTAGCAAAGTTGCAGGATACAAAATAAATCCACATAAATCATCAGCATTTTTAAATATTACCAACAAAGTTCAGCAGCAAGAGATACAAAAAGAAATTCCATTCAAAATAACTGTTGATAGTATAAAATATTTGGAAATATATCTGCCAAGGAAAACTCAGGAATTATATGACCTAACTACAAAACACTTTCCACTCAAATAAAGTCAGACCTAGTCATTTGGAAAACATCAAGTGCTCATGGGTAGGCAGAGCGAATATAGTAATTTCTATACAATACTACCCAAAATAATTTACTTATTTAGTGCTATACCAATCAAATTCCCAAGAAATTATTTTACAGATCTAGGAAAAAATAGTAGCCAAGTTCATTTAGAAGAACAAAAGGTCAAGAATTTCAAGGTAATTAATGAAAAAAAAATGCTGGTGAAGGTGGTCTTGCTGTACCAGATCTAAAACTATATTATAAAGCATTTGGTATTGGCTAAGAAATAGTCGATCAATGGAACAGGATAGGATCACAGGAGAAACTAGACAATGACTATAGCAGTTTAGTGTTTGATAAACCCAAAGACCCCAGCTCTTGGGATAAGTACTCACTATTCGATAAAAACTGCTGGGAAAATCAGAAACTAGTATGGAAGAAATTAGGGCTTGACCCACCCCTAATATACTAAAATAAGATCTAAATGGGTTCATGATTTAGACATAAAAAGTGACATTTATAAGCAAATTAGAGGAACATAGGATAATTTATCTCTCAGACTTGTGGAGAAGGAAGGAATTTGTGTCCAAAAAAGAATTGGAACTCTTAACTGAACACCAGATAGATAATTTTGACTATATTAAGTTAAAAAGTTTTTGTACAAATAAAACTAATGCAGACAAGATTAGGAGGGAAGCAATAAATTGGGAAATCATCTTTACATTTAAGGGTTCTAACAAAGGCCTCATTTCTAAAATATATAGAGAATTGACTCATATTTACAAGAATTCAAGCCACTCTCCAATTGATAAATGGTCAAAGAATATGAGCAGACAATTTTCAGATGATGAAATTAAAACTATTTCTAGTCACATGAAAAGGTGCTCCAAATCACTATTGATCAGAGAAATGCAAATTAAGACAACTCTGAGGTACCACTACACACCTATCAGATTGGCTGAAATGACAGGAAAAGTTAATGATGAATGTTGGAGGGGATGTGGGAAGGCTGGGACACTGATACATTGCTGGTGGAACTGTGAACGGATCCAACTATTCTGGAGAGCAATTTGGAACTATGCTCAAAAAGTTATCAAACTGTGCATACCCTTTGACCCAGAAGTATTTCTATTGGGCTTATATCCCAAAGAGATCTTAGAGGAGGAAAAGGGACCCACATGTGCAAAAATGTTTGTGGCAGCCCTTTTTGTAGTGGCTAGAAACTGGAAACAATGGATATCCATCAATTGGAGAATGGCTGAATAAATTATGGTATATGAATGTCATGGAATATTATTGTTCTGTAAGAAACGACTAGCAGGATGATTTTAGAGAGGCCTGGAGAAGACTTGCATGAACTGATGCTGAGTGAAATGAGCAGAACCAGGAGATCATCATACACGGCAACAACAAGACTATGTGATGATCAATTCTGATGGACATGGCTCTCTTCAACAATGAAATGTTTCCAACCAGTTCCAGTTGTTCAGTGATAAAGAAAGCCATATACACCCAGGGAGAGGCCTGTGGGCTCTGAGGGTGGAACACAACCTCACATTTTCACACTTTCTACTAATGTTTGCTTGCATTATGTTTTCCTTCTCAAATTTTTTTCTTATAGACCCAATTTTTGTTGTACAGCAAGATAACTGTATAAATATGTATGCACACATTTGATTTGTCAAGTATTTAAGCATAATTAACATGGATTAGACTTCCTGTCATCTAGAAGAGTGGTTGGGGGGAAGGAGGGAAAATTTGTAACAGAAAGCTTTGCAAGGGTCAATGATGAAAAATTACCCATGCATATGTTTTGCCAATAAAAAGCTTTAATTAAAAAAAATTTAAAAAAAGAAAAATACTATTAAAAAATAAAATTCCTTCTCAATTTAAAAAAATTCCTCCATTTGGCAGTCACAACATACATTCAGGAGCAACCTCAATTCAACTTGATGTGGTTGTATCAGTTTATGTAGTATATACATAGGATCAGTTACAATAAATCAAAAGGAGAAGTTAAAGATAGAGTTCCTATTAGTCACCTGTTTCCATATACCATTAGCATGAATTATATCTAACGATTTCATAATTTTCTTTTTCATTCTTTCATGATTTACCACCTTCTACAAGGACTTTTTATTAATATTAGTTCAATTTTAGTTCTCTAAATATATTTTGCTGTTACAGCTCCTCAGTATCTCAGATTTCTGTGATTTGCTGCCTCCAACTTTTGGGGGTGACCTATAACAGTTCTTCTCCCCCTCCTGCACACACAGATACACATGCATGCTCATGTGCACATCTATAAACATCCCTAGTCTTTTATCTCGGGTTTCAAACTTTCTACCCCAACCCAGATCTTAGCATAGTATCTGGCACAGAGTAGATGTTTAGTAAATGTTTGTTGACATAATTTGAATTGGCAGTGTCTACTTATGGCAGACTCTCTGGCCAAAGAACTAGGGAACTATTTTCCATGGCTCTTTGGGCAAGAAAAATATTTTTGCTGTTAGCCTCCTAAACCAACTCTTGATGCAACAAAGTTGCTATGGGAATGGAAAAAAGTCTTGGACATTGTCAGATGGTTTAATATCAAAGACTGATACCATCTCATCTTTGGAAATGACATTAAAGAATAAGCATTAACATCTGCTTTGTTGTTGAACCTTAAGGAATATGGTGGGGCTTTTCCATAAAGTTTGCCTCTGAAACCTTACATATGTGTTATTTCCCCTATAACAGTTCTCTTTAAGAAGTGAGAATTGTCTTCTCTATTTGCATCCCTATTCTTAGGATAGTGTTTTGAACATAGAAGGGATTTAATTTATTTAATCATTCATAGAATTGGAAAATAGTATGATAGAAATTAAGCATAGACCAACATATCCCACCCTACACCAAGATAAGGTTAAAAAGGATTCATGATTTAGGCATAAAGGATTTTACTATAAGCAAATTAGGAGAACAAAGGGTAATTTACCTGTCAGATATTTGGAGAAGGGAGAAATTTATGACCAAACAAGAAATAAAGAACATTATTTAATGCAAAATGGATAATTTTGGTTACATTACATTTAAAAGATTTTGCAAAAATAAAATTAATGCAACCAAGAGTAAAAAGGAAAGCAGAAAGCTGGGAAACAATTTTTAAAGCCAGTGTTTCTGATAAATCAAAGCCTCATTTTTAAAATATAGGAAGAATTTTTTTTAATTTAAAAAAAATTTTAAAAATATATAGAAAGAATTTTGTAGCTTATAAGTCAAATTTGTGAGAATACAAGTCATTAATGACTTGTGATAAATGGTCAAAAGATATAAACAAACAATTTTCAGATGAAAAAATTAAAGCCATCTATAGTCATATAAAAATGCTCTAAACCATTATGGATTAGAGAAATGCAAATTAAAACAATTTTGAGGTAGCGCCTCATACCTATGAAATTACCTAAGATGACAGGAAAATATAATGATAAATGTTGGAGGGAATGTGGGAAAACTGGAACAATAAGGTATTGCTGGTGGAGTTATAAACTGATCAGTTATTCTGGCTAGCAATTTGGAGCTATGCCCAAAGAGCTATAAGACTCTACATTCTCTTTGATACAGTTCACTACAGAGTCTTTATGCCAAAGAGATCATAAAAGAGGGGAAAGTAACCACATGTACAAAAATCTTTGTAGCAGCTCTTCTTGTGGTACAAAGAATTAGAAATTGAGCGGATGTTCATCAGTTGGGGAATGGCTGAATAAATTATGATATGTGAATAAAATTGTTCTATAAGTAATAATGCTTTTTTGCCAGTGGAGAACTGGGAAAGGTAAATGTAAAACTATCACAGATAAGTAATGTTGACAAAGAAGAGAAAGCTGTTAAAATAGAGATGAATGAGCTAGTTCAGTTGACCTTTGCACTTCAATACCTGAATTTCTTTACCAAAGCCACTCCACTTTCTTCTACAGTAACACTTCGTACCACTGCAGATGTACCACTTGTTGTAGAGTATAAAATTACAGATATGGGACACCTAAAATATTACCTGGCTCTCAAGACTGAGGATGAAGGAGGATCTTAAACATACTTAATTTCTAAGAAGATAAGGGGGAAAAACTCTTGAAAAGAGAATTACTTTTGAGATATTCAGCAAATAGGTTAAATCGTTAAGTCCTTTGGGTCTTAATTTTTCTGTTTGTACCTCTAGGTAAATAAATATGTAGATAACTTTCTGTAAATATAGTACTTCTCTCCACATAATTTGTTTTAAAAAATCCAAAGTTGAATCTCAATACTATTATCCTAGACTATGCCTTATTTAGAAATTCTATTTTAGATGTTTCTATCCCAAAAGACTGCTTTTGTAATTCTAACAGAGGGGATATAGTCAATTTAAATAAAAGTTGTATAGGAATTGAGCTCTTCACAGAGAAGTGTCTTCAAACAGGATCCTGATCTGTTGCAAAAAAACTTCACGTATTCTCAACTATAGCTATTGTAAAAATTACCTGCCAATATTTTTGTTTTTCACCCTGAAACTGTTGAATATGAAGCATTGTGAAAATAGTAATAAAAGGATATCATTTATAAAAAATAATTTCAGAAAATTCTGGAAAGACTTACATGAATTAATGCTGAGGGAAATGAGCAGAACCAGGAGAACATTGTACATAGTAACAGCAGTATTGTGTGATGAACAGTTTTGATAGTTGGTTCTTCTCAGCAATTCAGTGATCCAGGACAATTCCAATAGATTTGGAATAGAAAACACCATAAATATCCAAAGAGAGAACTATAGAAACCAAATCCATAGCATTTTACTTTGCTTTTTGTTTTTTCTTTTAGTTTTTCCCTTTTGTTCAGATTTTTCTTTCCTAACATGACTAATATGGAAAAATATTTAAAATGATTGTGCATGTATAACCTACATCAGATTGTTTGCTGTCATAGGGAGGAGAGAGATAAGAGAAAGAGGAAGGAAAAAATTGGAACCAAAAAGTCTTATAAAAATAAATTTTGAAACCTCTTCTTACATGTAATTGGAAAAATAAAATAGTATTGAAATTTTTAAAAATTGAAGAGAAAAAT
This sequence comes from Myrmecobius fasciatus, assembly GCA_023553655.1. Classification (NCBI taxonomy): domain Eukaryota; kingdom Metazoa; phylum Chordata; class Mammalia; order Dasyuromorphia; family Myrmecobiidae; genus Myrmecobius; species Myrmecobius fasciatus. The sequence continues at coordinate 16,277 of JAJPUD010026097.1, forward strand.
AAATAAATTGTGGTTTGGGACCCCACATGGAATCTCATAACTGAAGGTGGGAGTTGCCAAATTATAATTTCTTATCAATAAATGTTTGATTTGTATAACTATTTTATCTTTTTTATCAGAGAAGCATAAAAATTTTGGAGGCAAAAAGGAGTCACAAGTGGGAAAAGTTTAAAAAATCTTAGTCTAGACCAATTTCTGCTCTATAGATTCTTGCTAAACCTTCATGATACCTTTCCCTAGCCAGGCTAACACTTTACTGGGAGTAAGTGGAGTATGAAAACATATAGTTAAATTGAAACTATATGCAAATAAATAGCAATTTAGAAGGGAGTCACTAACACCAGGTAAAACTAGGAAAGACTTCTTATACGTCCTATTGTCAGGGCTTAGAAAACTTACATGAAATGAGCAGAACCAGGAGATCATTATACATGGCAACAACAAGATTATATGATGATCAATTCTGATGGACATGGCTCTTTTCTTTTTTTTTTTTTTAAATTTTTATTTTATTTGCATAACATATGTGTGGGTAATTCTTCAACAATAACCCTTACATAGCTTTCCGTTACAAATTTTTCCCCCCAACTCCCCACCCCTCCCCTAGATGGCAG
>JAJPUD010026099.1:0-16889 GCA_023553655.1 Myrmecobius fasciatus
CTACTGTCTCCATTCAACTTTCTCCATAGATCTATCATACCTAACTTTTCTAACAATTGGTTTATCTCCCTAGTTTCTTTCTTGTTTATTTTGTAGTTGGATTTATCTAATTCTGAGAGAGCAAGGTTGAGATCCCCCACTAGTATCGTTTGGCTGTCTATTTCTTCTTGCATCTCTCTTAATTTCTCCCCTAGGAATTTGTGTGCTATTGCACTTGGTGCATATATATTTAATATAGATATTGCTACATTATCTATGGTACCCTTTAATAAAATATAGTTTCCTTCCTTATCTCTTTTGATTAGATCTATCTTGGCTTTTACTTGATCTGAGATAAGGATTGCTACCCCTGCTTTTTTTTGTTCACCTGAAGCATAATAGGTCCTGCTTCAGCCTTTTACCTTCATCCTATCTGTGTCACTATGTTTTAGATGTGTTTCTTGTAGACAACATATTGTGGGATTCTGGTTTTTAATCCAGTCTGATACCCGCTTCCCCTTTATGGGAGAGTTCATCCCATTCACATTCACAGATAGAATAACTAATTCTTTATTTCCTGCCATCTTATTTACCCAAGTTATGTTTTACCCTTTCCTTTCCCCTTTCTCCCTTCCCCCCACCTCAGTACTTTGCTTTTGATGACCCCTCCCCAAACAATACTCCCCTTTCCTTTCCCCTTTCTCCCTTCCCCCCTCCTCAGTACTTTGCTTTTGATGACCCTCTCCCCCAAACAATACTCTACCCTTTAGAACCCCTCCCCCTGTTTTTACTCCTTTCCCCTGATTCTTCTATTTTCCCTTCTATTAGTTTGTCCCTTACTTTTCCTCCTTTCCCTCCCACTTCCCTCTAGCAACAGACAAGTTTCTATGTGAAATCAAGTGTCTGATATACACTTTTAGAGCCCAACCTGATGAGAGTAAGATTTACACAGTACTCGTCTCCCTCCCCTCTTTCTCTCAATTATATTAGGTTTTCTTTGCCTCTTCAAGTGATTTTACCTTGTTTTTACCTCCTTTTTTTTTTTAGATCTTATTTTACCACTTTTTCCCTCTTTTCCCCAGTATGACAACATTTTCCCCTCTAGTTCTCTTTTTCATATTATCAAAGTAATATTTAGTTAATTATACCCCCAAACTTTGAGTATCCCCATAGTAAAAATAAAGTTCTCAAGAGTCCTTTCCTTTTTACCTTTTTATGCATCTCTTGAGTTCTGTGTTTGGGTGTTGAATTTTTTGTTCAGATCCGGTCTTTTCATTAGAAATAGGTGAAATTCACCTATATCATTGAATGACCATCTTCTTCCCTGGAGGATAATGCTCATTCTAGCTGGATAGGTTATTCTTGGCTGTAATCCAAGTTCCTTTGCCCTTCGGAATATCTGGTTCCAAGCCCTTCGATCCTTCAGCTGACAGATCCTGACAGATTCTAATTATTTATCCTCGGTATTTGAATTGTTTCTTTCTAGCTGCTAGCAGAATCTGTTCCTTGGTGCTATAGTCCTGAAATTTAGCCACGATATTCCTTGGGGTTTTAATTTTGGGGTCTCTTTCAGGAGGTGATTGGTGAATTCTTTCAATGGTGATTTTGCCCTTTGATTCTACAATCTCAGGGCAGTTTTCTTTCAGGATTTCCTGGAAGATAGTGTTTAGATTCTTTTTTTCATCATGGCTTTCAGGAAGTCCAATAATCCTTAGATTGTCTCTCCTAGATCTATTTTCTAAGTCAGTTGTTTTTCCTAGGAGATATTTCATATTTTCTTCTAATTTTTCATTTTGTTGTTTTTGTTTGACTGATTCTTCAAGTCTTAGTGAGTCATTCACTTGCATTTGTTCAATTCTTATTTTTAAGGTGTTGTTTTCTTCAGTTACCTTTTTAAGTTCCTTTTGTAACTGGCCAATTTGTTCACTGCACTCTTTTTCCACTTCACTAATTTTATTTTTTAATAAATTGGTGTCTTTTCATATCTCTTTTGCAGAGCATCATATCCTTCTTGCAAGATACTGTATCCTTCTTGCACTGATTTCAATTTATTTTCCCATTTATCCTCCAGCTCTCTTTTGAGGTTCTTTATGCAATCTTCCAGAAAGGCCTTTTGTAACGGGGACCAGTGATGGTCGTTGCTGTTTTTTTCTGGATTTTTGTCTAAAGAAACCTCTGTATCTGAGGTCGTTTCTTTGCCTTGATAAAAACTGTCTATGGTGAGAGCTCTCTTTTGCTTCTTCACCTTTTTTTTTTTTTTAGACAGAGTGGATATCTCTTTAACGTAGGGGAAAAAAAAAACCTCCGCTGAAGACGCTTTGCCCTGGGGCACTTCGTCGAGTTGACTTAAGGTGCTGGGCCGGCGGGGGCTAGGACTAAGTCCGAATTACTCCTTAAATAAGGCAAGTCTGCCAGAACACCTGTCCCCAATCAGGGCAGAGTGTCCCGAGTGCCTCAGATAAACTCCAGGTGTTTGGAATTTGGAGTTTGGAGTTTGGAATTTCTTCCAGGATGAGCTGAGCTGAGTCCCACCCTCACTTCCGGCCTGCACAGGGGTCGTCTATTTATCTCTCTGTCCGAGTCCGACTAACCTGATATGAAGTTATCCAGAGAGCTGTGCCCAAATATTTCTGAGTTCGTTGACTTGAAGATCAGTTCAGAGGCTTATTTTATTGTTGATTTGAGAGAAGTTCGGAGGAAAGGCAGAAAGTCACCTTTTCACTCCGCCATCTTGGCTCCGCCCCCCCCAGGTGAAGAATTCTCAAAAAGTCTATGAGAAAGAGGTCAGATCTTAGAACTAAGTCATGTGATTCCTATTTTCCCAGAGGTCTGCAGGGCAGGAAGGTAAGGCCTTGGGCCCAAGTTGCAGGAAGTCACAAGATCTGTAGGCCTAGAGTTCTCTAGGGCAAGAAAGGTCAGAATCTGTGACCCAGCTTCAGGAAGTGACAGGAACTGACATGACCCACAGTAAGTAGACAACATTGGTGACCATTGGTCAATAATGGTTACTTCCTTTTTAGTCCATCCAATAAAAAGACTTGGGTCTTTTGATATTTAACCAGCTTTACTATTTCTGGTTTGCCAGTTTAAGCATATGTTGGGAGCTAAGATGCCTCCCAGGTGTGTGTCTGTGCCTCTCCCTGCAGGGACTGAATAAATGCTTTCTCTTTGTATCTGATTAGTTAATTTGAGTAAGGGCTCTAGCACCTGTCCCACATAGTTTATGGGGGTTCATCTGGGACCTGTGATTTCCCAGAGAGATAGCTGGGGTTCTGTTTCAAGGCAGGTGTTAGGCAGGGTTTTCTATGACTATCCTTGAGATCAGACTCTCAGCATCTCTATATGTGAAGTATGGGTCTGAAAGAGAAGCACTCAGACACAAACAGAAGTACACGTCTCCAAAGAAGAAGCCCCTGGGCAAGTGGCCAGTCAGATAACTTATGCATGTGTAATCCAAGGATAGAAGGGAAAGGGGCAATGGAGCTGCTTTCCTCAGGGCATTATCTGTGTTCTTGGGCTGTCCTTAAGCAGAAGTGGGCCCTGGGATCATCAAGGCTTGGTGATCCAGCATAAGGGGCAAGCCAGAAGGAAGTCCTGATAAACCACACAGTTGACTGAGGGAAGAAGAGGATTTCTTTCAGGCTTGAGGGTCCAAGTTGAGAGATTGGCTCTGTGTATTACAGGATCTCAAGCCATGAGATTAGATGCTCTCCCCAGAGAGGCTTGGTGGTCCAACATCAAGGAGTGTCCCTGATAGAGGATTCTGGGATCATCAAAGGGAGGGAGCAGTCCAAATGAAATCTTTAGAGCAAAAGTGCACTTAATAAGATTTTTTGTTGTGTGTAGGGAAGGGATGGTTCTTTTTCATGTAATTTTTGTCTGTGTTTGGGTCTTTGTGCAGAATGTGTGTTCTGTGAGCTAGAATTTGTTAAAAAGAGAAAAAGGCTTGACTTTTTTCTATAGACTTCAGCTCTGGCCAAAGTTGGGGAGCTGCCGGAAAAGTTAGCTAATTTTTTAAAGTAATGATTGGGGAGTTTGGCAATTGGTCATTTCAAGATTCCAAAGTGCTTAGCATAAAACAAATGCTATATGAATGTTAAGTGCTTTATTGGCTTTAATTGCTTCATATTTGGCAACTTTATATAGGTTCATATGTGATCAACATATAATAACAATGTTGAGATAAATGAATTTTGTTTGTGTGTAAAGTAATTTGAAAGCAAATTCAACTAAATTAAAGCCTCCTTGAGGAGGATAGTGCATAAAGAGAATCTCTTTCTTTTTTGTCCTCTTCCTCTATTCCCTTACTCCAGCAGGGACATGTGGGTGAGAGGGAGAGAAAGAAACTATGTTCAAACAGCTCACTGAAATTTGTTATTTGATATATGATAGTAAAATCAGTTTTATGAAACTTGTAATTCTTTTTGCATCGACTTTGGAAAAAAGTTTTCATGATGAATCTCTTACAATATATGAGACAATCACTATTAAATGACATGCTAGAATTGTGAATTAGATTACTCTAAGCACAAGATCTTAGAAATTTGTGTCAAATAGTGATTAAAACAAAGTTCTGGTAGTTTACCTTAGGGAGCGTCACATGTTTTTATCGCCTAATTATATAGTATGTTGCTTTCTAAAATGTATATTGGATAATTTATAAAAATTATGAGGCATATTTTAAAATTTTTGTCAGTTCTGCTGGATATATGTATAAGTGTTATGAAATTTGGTCCAAAGTTATTTAATTGTGAATCTTAAAGTTTAAGGAAAAAAAAGAAGTGATTTTAAAGGGACAAGAAAGATTGATTTGCAAAAGCAATTGATAGTTTGAATGGAACATCTAATCAGAATATCACAATACCAAAGTATTGATTTTTAAAATATCTTTTTAATTGGTGTGTATGTTAAAATTGGAAATGACTATAAATTACATGAGATTCCTATTCATTTTTGTGATAGGCTATATTATATTTAATAGGCTATCACATAAAAATGGTGAAATTGCTAATTAAATTATTTGGGGTTATTGTTATGATATTGAAACCTAAGAATTGTTAAGTATTATGTGGGTTAGGTAGATACTAAATGATGATAGACACAGAAGTTAGGGTTCAGTCATGGGGGGGGAATTCATATTGGCCATTATCTTTAGTAAAAGGTAGATTTATTGTGGAAAAGAGCAAGCTCCTTACGGAACTTGCCATTTGTCAGAGGAAAGGAGATACCCCATGAGGTTGGAGCATGTCCTTGGCTGGCATAGTGGATCCTAGGGGAACTTGGCACCCTAAAAAGAATTAGCTGTGAGAAGTGGGGTCCGGAAGCATGGTAGAGTTGGGAGAGATCCCACATAGAGTGGGGGAAGGGAGGAGGGAAAGATCTCTGGGCTTGGGAAGGTGAAGATTTAACTTACCCTCCTCCTACCTGGGTAAGGCTGCTACTTAGAAGTTAAAACAAAATGCCCTCTTTGACACTCACCTCTCCCCCCGCTGGTTGAAACATTAATTGCTTTTATTGTTTAAAGGAACAGCTTACATTTACATGTTGTTAATAACTGAATGTTTATTTTTTATTTTTCAAGTCTATGGCTGCTTTAAGGCAAGGTCATTTTTGATTATGTATCAAAGATTCCACTGCTTAGCAATTCAAGAAACTTTTAAGAGGTTTGTTGAAACTGCAAGTTCTCTGAAAGTGATTTCTAAAATCATTTCCATCTGTCTTCAGAAAATTATTTAATATTTATTTAAGTACATAATGGTCTCCTTGTTTAATGAACGTGATAACAAATGTGATCTATTGCTTTCTCGGAGTACCTAGAGAAGAATTTTAATTTGATCTGATAGGGTATACACAATTGTTTTTAAAATTTTTTGTTTTTATATAGACTTGAGGCCCCTGATTGGTGGTGTACCTATTATTTATATTTCCAAAAAGTTTATTGGGACTCCTCAATAGGAGGAAGTTGAGTTAACACTTTTTTAATGAAGAAAATTTTAATGTCATTTCTGATAAAGTTCTTTTATGTGAAATTAGGATATTCAATATTATGTATGAGTTTTAATTGATTGTATCAAGTCATTTTAAAGTTGTACCCATTATTTAGAGAGACTTTAAGAATAATAGTTTTTGCCTTTGTCCCTTTGAATATGTTTCTGCTATAGAAAATATGCAATTTAGAATTTTTCTGTGTATTGAGCATTTTTTTTTGCTAATTTGCTGAGGCAATTGAGGTTAAGTGACTTGCCCAGGGTCACACAGCTAGGGAATGTTAAATGTCTGAGACCAGATTTGAACTCAGGTCGTCCTGACTTCAGAGCTGGTGCTCTATCCACTGTGCCACCTAGCTACCCCTGTATTGAGCATTTTAAAAGCAAAATGATTTGTATAATGTTGAACTTTAAAACCATCTACTTAAGATATGAAAGATAAGCTGTGAATTTTCTAGGATGAATCCCTTACTGTTATCAATGTAAGGTCATAGTCAGCACCTACTTAGGATATGTGATCCTTGAGAGCTAGATTCATCTGAAGCTTTGATTGATGAGAATTGCTATTGGGGATAAAATCTCTTGGGATTGCAGCTGATAATATTTGGAGTTTTAAATTCAGGTATAACTGATAGATCATCAAACCAGTGATCCATCCATTCAAAAGGAATATGCCACAAGCTACTCAGAAGAATGTGATCCTGAGTTGTTATAGGTAGAAGTTAGTATCTGGGCAAGAATTGTGAGGATGACCTTGGCCTCTGTGGAGATAGGATACTTTTGACTCAGTTTCCCAGTGGTACTCTTTTGAATAAGAACTCACCTACTTCTTCCTAAGTCTGGCTTAAGGTGGAATTGTTAAAAACTGGGACAATTAAACTGTTATTTTTTTTTCATTTAAGGGTTCTGATAAAGGTCTCAATTTTAAAATATAGAGAATTGATTCAAATTTATAAGAATTCAAGCCATTTTCCAGTTGATAAGTGGTCAAAGGATATGAAAAGACAATTCTCAGATGAAGAAATTAAAATCATTTCTTGTCATATGAAAAGGTGCTCTCAATAACTAGTGATCAGAGACATGCAAATTAAGACACACCTCTCAGATTGACTAAAATGACAGGAAAAAGATAATGATGAATGTTGGAGGGGATGTGGTTAAACTGGGATACATTGTTGGTGGAATTATGAACAGATTCAGCCATTCTGGAGAGCAATTTGGAACTATGTTCAAAATTTGGAACTATGTTCAAAATTTGGAACTATGTTAATTTTGAACTATGTCCAAAAATTATCAAACTCTGTGTATCCTTTGATCCAGCAGTGTTTCCATTGGGTTTATATCCCAAAGAGATCTGCACAAATGTTTGTGGCAGCCCTTTTCATAGTGGCAAAAAAGTGGAACCTGAATAGCTGCCCATCAGTTGGAGAATGGCTGAATAAATTATGACATATGAATGTTATGGAATATTATTGTTCTATAAGAAACGATCAGCAGAATGATTTTAGAGAGGCCTGGAGAGACTTGCATGAACTGATGATGAGTGAAATGAGCAGAACCAGGAGAGCACTGTGCATGGCAAGAACAATATTATATGATCATCAATTCTGATGGACGTGACTCTTTCCAACAATGAGATGAATGAGGCCAATTTCAATGATCTTGTGATGAAGAGAGCCATCTACATCCAGAGAGAAGACTATGGGAACTGAATGCAGATCACAACGTAGCATTATCATTCTTTTTGTTGTGGTTTGCTTGCATTTGATTTTCTTTCTCTTTTTTTTCTTGTTTGATTTGATTTTTCTTGTGCAGCAAGATAGTTGTATAAATATGTATGCATATATTGGATTTAACATATTTTTACTGTTTATTGGATTACTTGTCATCTAGGGGAGGGGGAGGGAAAGGGAGGAAATTGGAACACAACTTTTCTCACTCTTTTTGTTGTTGATTTAACATTTTGTTTTCTTATTCCTTTTCTTTTCTTTCTGATCTGATTTTTCTTGTGCAGCAAGATAATTGTATAAATATGTTTACATATATTAGATTTAACATGTATATCATATATTGGACTGCTTGCCACCTGGGAGAGAGGGTGGAGGGAAGGAGGGGAAAAATTGGAACACAAGGCTGTACAAGAGTCAATGTTGAAAAATTATCCATACATATGTTTTGAAAATAAAAAGCTTTAAAAAAACTGAGTTAAGAATGCTCTCAGGTCAAGAACTGAAGGACCAGTTTTGATGCTATTTAAATCATGTCCCTGGTTCTTCCTCTTATGGCAAATTTCTGTAATCAGAGCAAGTGGCCAATGGAAGATATGAGGTACAAGACAAGTATATAAATGATATTTTGCTTGTAGCTCAGCCCTGGAGGCTTCTCTGGCTACAGCCATAAAACCTTTAATTCTCTTGCTTCATGGGGCTAGAGTTTCTTTGTCTGAAGGCCCAATTTGCCCAAGTATTTGGGGCTACCTCCCACCTTCCATTTTGCTCATTGGGAGAGGAAGCTGACAATCTTAGCATGCCCTGATCAGGCCAAGGTTTTTAGGACCCTGAAAACTAAATTAATTTCCTGTTTAGAGCCTTTTACATTGTACATTGATGGAAGGCAGGGCTAGATCTTATCCTAGACCCTTTGCTTACTTCTCAAAGATCTATACTGATTTCAAATACATTTTTCATGTTTTGCATTATCATGGGGACTACATGGAAAGAAAGGGGATTTTTGACAGTCAAGCAATTCCCTATTAACTATGCAGGGGAAACAATTACTTCAAGCTGTCAATGGACCTAGAGAGGTTTCTGTTGTTTCCTAAAGGAAGGGGAATTCACTTCTGGTCAAGGAAAACAGGCTTACAGATCAGCTGCTTATGCTGCTGCCTATTTGCTCCTGACTATGGGCCCTTTAATTCCCTGACTCCTGAATTCCCTTATATATTTGCCAGGCAAGTAAATTCTGAAAGGATGTTAAAAAGGCATGCACGTATGTCTCCTTGCAAGGGCTTCAAACTGCTTTTGGTTTTGTTTAACACCTGTAATAATTGGGTAAAAGACTTCCCTTGTAAGACTGTAAAGGGCTCTAGGGTTTTTGCTAAAGGAGATCATACTCACTTAAAGCCATAATGTTCCATCCACTGCCCCCATTCCTTAGAGGAAATAAAAGAAGGAATTTGTGGAAAACATTCTTTGGTATTAATCCTAGGAAAAGCTGTTTGGATGAGAGGCATTCATAATAGCCTCACCCTGCCCCCCAACCTTCCTCTGGGTGGGGTTCCTTGTTACTGTCCCTAGTAACCTCCATATTAATTGCATTTTTGTTTATTCTTTTTCTTTTGCTCATATTTGGTCCTTGTATTTTTAATAATTTATTTGTGAGAGTTGCTTCTTTCAAACTTTAAGTCATGAAATTCCAATCACTTGGTCAACCTGCAAACACCTGATACTTTATTCTGATGCTGCTGGTGCCACCAACAGGTCATTTGTCACCCCTCTCAGTTTGGACCCCACTGGGCAGGACCAGCTCTAGCCCTCTTATCAACCTGAAAGCAGCTGAAAGAAGATGAAACCTTTGTCCCTTTATCCCAAAGGAATCTGGGTTTGGACTGCTTGAGGTGGGAATGATAGGATAATGGCCTTGAGGCCCCTGGGCCTCGAAGGTGCTATAGTTCTACAGATAATACTGGCTGCCAGATGCCAATCTGTTGGTCTGTGATGTCAGAGATTCCAAGCCAGATAGTGGGAATTGGTGGAAGCAGGGTCTCTGATTTCTGCTCATTGTTTTAAGCAGCAGTATCTTGTCCCCTGCTTGCTTATGCACTTAATCATTAGAATAGTTCAAGATTTCTTAGCTAAAGTGGTTCCTGAAAACTTCCACTGATATGCAGATGTTAGTTCTAAATGATATAGGGCTGATTATAGTTAATACTGAAGAGAACAACAAGCCTCAAGGCCTAGATAACAAAGATGCCCTAGTGGAAAAAAATATATCAGGATTGGTATGAGAAATCTTTAGATGTATGAAAAAGATGGGGTACTGAATGAGACCAGGTGAAGTTTTCTCAAAAAGTCTATGATTTAGGTCAGACCTAAAGTCTAAGTCAACTGATCCCTATTCCCAGAGATCTGCTGGGCCAGAACGTCAGGCCCAGGTTGCAGGAAATCAATGATCACTAGGCCTAGGAACAGACAAGAACTCACATGACCCACAGGAAGTAGACAATATTGGTGACCATTGGTCAATGATGGTTATTTCCTTTTAAGTTCATCCAATGAAAAGACTTAGATCTTTTGCTATTAAACCACCTTTACTATTTCTGGCTTGCCAGATAGGTGTGCTTGGGCCTCTCTCTGCAGGGACTGAATAAATGCTTTATCTTTGTATCTGAAGACGTCTCTGATTAGTTAATTTGAGTAAGGGGGTCTAGCAGCCATCCCACACAATCTCTCTTACTAAAATGGTAAGTAACTTGATAAAAACTATATACATAAAATATTTCTGTAAAAGAAGAAACAGACCAAAGGGGAAAAAAGACCAAAAAAATAAAGTGAAAACCGTATGCTTCAATATGCATTCAGACTCCATCACTTCTTTTTCTGAATATGAATAGCATTTTACATCAAGACAATCCTTTAGGATTGTCTTAGATCATATTGTTGGGAGGAGCTAAGTCATTCATAGTTGATCATCCCACAATGTTATTGTTACTGTGCATAATATTCTCTCACTTTACTCATCTCACTTTGCATCAGTTCATGTAAATCCTTCCAGATTTTTCTGAAATCTTCCTGTACATCATTTCATATAATGTTCTAATTGTTTCTCCTAAGATGCTGGTCTGACCACAATATTCTTCTCAATAAATTCCAGTGACTCCTTATCACTTCCACAATCAGTTATAAAATTCTCTGTTTGATTTCAAACCTGGCTCCCTTTTACTTTTCCATTTCCCTTATACCTTACTCTCCTCCACATGGTCTTTGATCTAGTGACATTGGCTTCCTTGCTTTTCCTCAAATATGACTCTCTATCACATAACCCCAAGTGTTTTCACAGACTATCCACCATATCTAGAATGTTGTCCTTCCCCATCTCAGCCACTTAGCATCCCTGGCCTCCTTCAAGTCTCATCTAAAATCTTACCTTCTGCAAGAAACTTTCTCCAGTACTCAATTTTAGTGCCTTCTTATGAGAACACTCCTGATAAATCCTGTATATATTCTATTTCTACATAAATTTGTTCTTGGTGAGGAGTCTCCCTTAGTTAGATTGTGAGTTCTTTGAGAATGGGAACTGGTTTTTGCCCATCACTTAACATAATCTCTGACCTGTAAAAGGTAGTTAATAAATACTAGTTAATTATCTTAAAGGGCATAATCCAATATAAAATAAGTAAAGAACCTGAAAATTGGAATGTAGAGGAGAAAGAAGGTCTAGTCCTCTTCTTGCCTAAAGGATTAAAAAAAGAAATAGAGTCAGAGATTTGCTCTTAAGCCCAAAACTAAAGGGCTCATATTTTTGCTTTCTGTAAAAATTCAATTTTACAAATGTTTGGCCTCCACTCAAAGTACAATCAACCATAGCTTTTGAATAGTTATTTAGAATCACTCGAGTACAAGAAAGGGAAAGGGGGGGAGAGTAAAAAAATCTAAAAAAAAAAAAAATGGCAAGTTTCTAACAGCTTCCCTGAGGCTAAAGCCATCTATGCAAATTACTAATGGTCTTCATATTTATGTTGAAAAAGAAAGTGAGTTTGAGGTAATGAACCAAGCATATAGCAAAACATTTTTTTTTCCTTTAGCAATACAATCAGAAGGCCCAGAGAGTGATCTTTGCCTTTAAATTTGTCAAAGCTCAGAATGTCTTACTGGAGATCTTTTTAAGTTGTGGAAAGTTTTTCATTTTAATGCTAATTTTAATGGCAGAAAGGTAGGAGAGATTTTCTGCAATACTCTCAACAGTGATCATTTTTCAAATGAAAGTATGGTTAGGTCAAGCAATGAATCATTGGAATGTGAATATTAAATTAAAAGCTTCATGAGGGAAATTTATGTCGACTCCCAATCCAAACCAAAGGCATCCAAGAAGCAAAATGAGTAATTATTAGCAGCCTTTATTATTGCTTGCCTTAAAGAAGTTTTCTTGGGCTCACATTGTCTCTGGAATCAGGCATACCTACCTAAATTTGAAACCTGTCTCAGACAGTGTGAGATTCTGGGCAAATCATGTAACCTCAGGTGCTTAAGGTTCTTCATGGGTAAAATGACAGGATTCATTTGATGGGCTTCAAGGTCCCTTTCCACTCTAGGTCTATCATCTTATGATCCCACAATTCTTTCTAACTCTCTAGTTAGAATCATTTGATCCAGGCTCTAAGAAGAGAAATCACTGCTTCAGGGACTCCAAAAACAAAGATGCAATTATGCACATTATAAAGAAATAATCTTTGTAGAATTTTTAATGTTTTATTTCAATCTTAGTGACAACTTCAAAGTTCACAAAAAGAGAAAAGAGTTTAAGAAAGTTATAGTGAACCAGGTCCACCACACCTTGACAAGAATGACCCAATATTTAACCCAGTGACTTGGATGCAAAGTAAATAAATGTTAATTATACTTCCCTTTATAGAGAAAGAGATATGTTCCGTTGATTATGTAATTCCCGCCTACGGAATTATGATTGAGGTGCTTAAAATTTGTGAGTGAAAGCTCATTAGTTTGCTGAATATCTCTCTGAAGGCATAAATGATGCAAAGATGCAAGTGAAGAGGGAGCTAGTTTTCAGCCCATGAAGTTTATGTCCCATGGAACTGTTTTCCAGAATCTCCCAGTTTCAGAGGATAGTGTGATTTGGCTCAGGAAAATAAAAAGTTCTGCTCAGATGGCATCACTCCTGGAAAAAAAAAAGTAGGGAGTAGGAGGGAGAGGAAAAAAGAAAAACAGGTACCAATTCAATTGGGAAACTTTTTAATTTATTCTTTTTGAAAAAAAAAAGTACATGATGGAAAGAGTAGATGTTCAGATCTAGATTCAAATCCAGCTTTTGACACTGTATGACACTGAGCAAGTCACTTACCATATTTAGGCCTCAGGTTCCTCAACAATTTTTCATGACCAATCTATTCCATTTTTTCTTTTTCTCTTTATTTTTCCTTTCAACTGTCACCATTTTACTAACTGTACAAATTGGTTGCTAATACAAGAAATTTTTTGACTAAAGCAAAACTTTCAAAAAAGTATTATAAAATTAAAATATTGTTTTGTTTTGTTTTGTTTTGTTTTTAGGCAATCGGGGTTAACTGACTTGTTCAGGGTCACACAGTTATCTAAGTGTCTGGTTTTCTTGACTTTAGGCCCAGCATTCTGTCCACTGTGGTACTCAGAGACTCTATATTGTAGACAATGTAGTAAAATGCACTTCTATATAAGTACTATATCTATTAAATGACTCAAGTTTATTCATTAGACTTGTTAGATCTTATAAGAACATGCTTTGGTAGCATTTAACTATCACCGATATAAACAGTGGGATTTAAATCTGTTTTCAAAATTTCCTGTTTACTTCCCTTGTGCTCTTTAATTCTGATTTTCATATACAGATTTTTTTTTCTTTAAAAAAACTTGATTTTTTAAAGTCAGTTAACCAAAAAAATTTACCTTCTCAAATCTGAAAAGACTTACATGAACTGATAATTGAACACAGTAACAAAAATATACAATGACCACGTATGAGTGACTTAGCTATTCTCAGCAACATAAGGATCTGTTCTGAAAGATTTATAATGGGAAATGCTATCCACCTCCAGATGGAGAATTGGTGGAGTCTGAATGCAGAATGAAGCATATTTTATTTTATTATTGTTATTAACTTTTTTTTGACTTGTGTTTTCCTTTGTAATATGATTAATGTGGAAATATGTTTTGCATGATTGCACATGTATAATCTATATCAAATTGCATGCCTTTCTCAAGGTAGGTTGGGAGGAAGGGAGAGAATTTGGAAGTCAAAATAAAAAAATAACTTTAAAAATGTTTTACATGTAATTGGAAAAATTATTTAAAAGCCTTCATATTAGGAAAAAAATCTTTTTTACCGCTCCTTTATTAACCACCATTTTAATTCTACCAAAAAAGAAAGAAAAAGAAAACCCTTAAACAAGTATACATACAAACAAGTCAAAAATAATTCTGTATAATATCTCAATGTGTATTCTGAATTCTTAAATTCTCTGTCAGAAAGTGGGTAGCATATTTTATAAGTCAAATGGAATGGTGATTGTAACTAAGTTGATCAGAGTTGTCTTCAAAATTATTTATGCCTACAATATTATTATAAAAACTCTTCTCTTCTGATTTTGCTCATTTCACTCAGCATAAGCTCATACATGTTTTTCCAAATTTCTTTGAAACTGTCTTCTTCATCATTTCTTATATAGCATAATAGCATCCTATCACATCTATATATCATAATTTGTTCAGTCATTCCTCAAATGATGGATAAAAAATTTCCAGGGTTTTCCTTCTACATAAAAAAACCTGTTAAAATATTGTTGTAAATATAAATGTTTTCTCTTTCTTTAACCTCTTTGGAGTATAGAATTAATAGCATTGCTAGGTATAAAAAGAAGAGTTTAATAACTTTTAGGAAATAATTCCAAATTGCTTTCCAGAATGGCAGGACTATTTTCATAGATTCAAGGTGCTTCACCATAACTGTTTCCTAGATTCTTAAATTCTCTAGAATTTATCATTTTCCATTTTTGTTAACGTTGCCAATCTAGTAGTTGTGTAATAAAACCTCACAGTTACTAAATGCCCACTTCCTTATTTTATCATAAATAACAAGTAGTGGATATCCTGCCATCTAGGGGAGGGGTAGGGACTGGGGGTGGGAAATTTGTAACAGAAAGCTTTCTAAGGGTTAATGTTGAAGAATTACCCATACATATGTTTTGCAAATAAAAAAAATTAAATTAAAAAAAACTAAAAAAACTAAATGCCCCCTTCCTAATTACTTTGAGAATGATGGCTTTGTAGGATATGTTGATGACTTAAAATCTTTGTATAAATATTCTTTAAAGATATTGATCTATAGATTTATTTCTCTGTTTTGTATTTACCTAGATATCAAGACTGCCACAAACATTCTTGCACATGTGGGTCCCTTTCCCTCCTTTAAAATCTCTTTGGGATATAGGCCCAGTAGAAACACTGCTGGGTCAAAGGGTATGCACAGTTTGACAACTTTTTGAGCATACCTCCAAATTGCTCTCCAGAATGGTTGGATCCGTTCACAGTTCCACCAACAATGTATTAGTGTCCCAGTTTTCCCACATCCCCTCCAACATTCATCATTATCTTTTCCTGTCATTTTAGCCAATCTGACAGGAGTGTAGTGGTACCTCAGAGTTGTCTTAATTTGCATTTCTCTGATCAATAGTGATTTGGAGCAACTTTTCATATGACTAGAGATGGTTTTAATTTCATCATCTGAAAATTGTCTGTTCATATACCTTGACCACTTATCTATTGAAGAGTGGCTTGAATTCTTATATATATGAGACAATTCTCTATATATTTTAGAAATGAGGCCTTTATCAGAATCATTAAATGTAAAGATGATTTCCCAATTTGAGGCTTCCCTCCTAATCTTGTCTGCATTACTTTTGTTTGTATAAAAACTTTTTAACTTAATATAATCAAAATTATCCATCTGGTGTTCAATTAGGAATTCCAGGTCTTCTTTGGACATAAATTTATTCCATCTCCACAGGTCTGAGAGATAAACTATATTACATTCCTCTAACTTGCTTACAAAGTCCCTCTTTATATCTAGATCATGAACCCATTTAGATCTTATCTTGGTATGTGGTGTTAGGTATGGGTCAAGCCCTGATTTACTCCATACTAATTTCCAATTTTCCCAGCAGTTTTTGCTGAATAGTGAGTATTTATACCAAAAGCTGGGGTCTTTGGGTTTAGCGAACACTAGATTGTTAAGGTTAATGCCTAGGTTGTCCTGATAACCTATCCTGTGCCACTGATCGACTGCTCTATTTCTTAACCAGTACCAAACGGTTTTGAGGACCGCTGCTTTATAATATAGTTTTAGATCTGGTACAGCCAGGCCACCTTCATCTGCCTTTTTTTTTCATTAATCCCCTTGAAATCCTTGACCTTTTGTTCTTCCAAATGAACTTTGCTACTATTTTTTCTAGATCTGTAAAATAATTTCTTGGGAGTTTGATTGGTATGGCACTAAATAAGTAGATTAGTTTGGGTAGTATTGTCATTTTTATTATGTTCGCTCTGCCTACCCATGAGCACTTAATATTTTTCCAATTGATTAGGTCTGATTTTATTTGTGTGGAAAGTGTTTTGTAGTTTAGTTCATACAGTTTCTGACTTTTCCTTGGCAGATAGATTCCCAAATATTTTATGCTATCATCTGTTCTTTTGAATGGAATTTCTTTTTGTATCTCTTTGTGCTGAACTTTGTTGGTAATATATAAAAATGCTGATGATTTATGTGGATTAATTTTGAATCCTGCCACTTTGCTAAAGTTGTGAATTGTTTCTAGTAGTTTTTTAGTTGAATCTCTAGGGTTCTCTAAGTATACCATCATGTCATCTGCAAAGAGTGATAATTTGGTTTCTTCATTTCCTACTCTAATTCCTTTAATCTCTTTTTCTTCTCTTATTATTAAGCTAACATTTCTAATACAATATTAAATAGTAATGGTGACAGTGGGCAGCCTTGTTTCACTCCTGATCTTATTGGGAATGGTTTTAGTTTGTCTCCATTATATATGATGCTTGCTGATGGTTTTAAATAGATGCTACTGATCATTTTAAAGAAAAGCCCATTTATTCCTATACTCTCTAGTGTTTTTAATAGGAAAGGATGTTGGATTTTATCAAA
>JAJPUD010026100.1:0-16889 GCA_023553655.1 Myrmecobius fasciatus
ATTTCATATAGAACAATAATATTCCATGACATTCATATACCATAACTTATTCATCCATTCTCCACCTGATGGGCATCTATTCAGTTTCCAGTTTCCTGCCACTACAGAAAGGGTTGCCACATACAATTTTTGCACATGTGAGTCCTTTTCCCTTTTTAATAATCTCTTTGGGATACAGGCACCAGTAGAGCCACTGTTGGAACAAGGAATGCACAGTTTGATAGCCCTTTGGACATAATTCCACATTGTTCTCCAGAATGTTAGTTCATTTCACAACTCCACCAACAATGTATTACTGTCCCAGTTTTCCAACATTGTCTCCAACATTCATCATTTTCTTTTCCTGTCATCTTAGCCAATATGAGAGGTGTGCAGTGGTACCTCAAAGTTGTCTTAATTTGCATTTCTCTGATCAGTAGTGATTTAGAGCACTTTTTCATATGACTAGAAATGGTTTCAATTTCTTCATCCGAAAATTATCTGGTTTTTTGTCTGTCCTTTGACCACATTTATCAATTAGAAAATGGCTTGTATTATAAATTTGAGTCAATTCTCCATATATTTTAGAAATGAGGCCTTTATCAGAACTCTTGTATGTAAAATTTCCCCCTGTTTACTGCTTCCTTTCTAATCTTGTCTTCATTGGTTTTGTTTGTACAAAAGCTTTTTAAATTAATATAATAATATCCATTTTGCATGCTATAATGTAATCTAGTTTTTCTTTGTCCATAAATCCCTTCCTTCTTCACAGATCTGAGAGGTAAACTATCATTTGTTCTTTTAATTTGCTTGTAATATCACTCTTTACTTCTGAATCATGAACCCATTTCAATCTTATCTTGGTGTAGGATGTTAGGTATGGGTCAATGCCTAGTTTCTGCAGTACTAATTTCCAATTTTCCCAGCAATTTTTGTCAAATAATGAGTTCTTACCCCAGAAGTTGAGGCCTTTGGATTTATCAAACAATAGATAACTATAGTCATTGACTATTGTGTGTTGTGAACCTAACTTATTCCACTGATCAACTACTCTATTTCTCAGCCAGTACCAAATGGTTTTGATGACCACTGCTTTATAATATAGTTTTAGGTCTGGCACAGCTAGGCCACTTTCATTTGCATTTTTTTCATTAATTCCTTTGAAATTCTTGACCTTTTTTCTTCCAGATGAACTTTTTGATGATTTTTTCTGGCCCCGTAAAATAGTTTCTTGGGAGTTTGATTGGTATAGCATTAAATAAATAAATTAGTTTAGGTAATATTGTCGTTTTTATTATATTTGCTCAACCTGTCCAAGAGAACTTGATATTTTTCCAATTGTTTGGATCTGAGATTATTTGTGTGAAAAGTGTTTTGTAATTGTGTTCACATAGTTCCTGACTTTGTCTTGGCAGGTAGACTCCCAAATATTTTATATCGTTAACAGTAATTTTAAATGCAATTTATCTTTGTAGCTCTTGCTACTGGACTTTGTTGGTAACATATAGAAAAATTAATGATTTATATGGATTTATTTTGTATTCTGCAACTTTGCTAAAGTTGTGAATTGTTTCTCGAAGTTTTTCAATTGATTCTCTAGGATTCTCTAACTGTATCATCATATCATCTGCAATGAGTGATAACTTTGTTTTCTCATTACCTACTCGAATTCCTTTAAATTCTTTTTTCTTCTCTTATTGCTAATATATTTCTAATTCAATAATTGATAATAATGGGGATAGTGGTCAACTTTGTTTCACTCCTGATCTTATAGGGAATGGCTCTCATTTATCATCATTATATGATACTTGCTGATGATTTTAAATAGATGCTAGTGATTATTTTAAGGCAAATGCCATTTATTCCTATGCTCACTAGTGTTTTTAATAGGAATGGGTGTTGGATTTTTTCAAATGTTTTTTTCTTCATCTATTGAGAAAATAATATGATTTCTATTAGTTTGGTTATTGATATAGCCAATTATGCTAATAGTTTTCTTAATATTGAACCAGTCCTGCATTCCTGGTATAAATCCTACTTAATCAAGGTGTATTGCCCTAGTGATAACTTGCAATAATCTCTTTGATAATATTTTCTTTATGATTTTTGCATTGGCATTCATTAGGGAAATTGTTCTATAATTTTCTTTCTCTGATTGGACCCTGCTCATTTTAAGTATCAGCACCATCTTTGCGTAATAAAAGAAATTTGGTAGGACATCTTTTTTTCCTATTTTTCCAAGCAGTTGGAATTAATTGTTCTTTAAATGCTTGGAAGAATTCACTTGTAGATCCATCTAGTCCTGGAGATTTTTTCTTAGGGATTTGATTAATACCTTATTCAATTTCTTTTTCTAAAATGGTACTACATAAGTAATTTATTTCTTCCTCTATTAATCTTGGCAAACTATATTTTTAAAATATTTATCCATTTCACTTAGATTATCAGATTTATTGGCATATAGTTGTGATAGAATACTCTTAAGGTTGTGACAGAATACAACATTTAGACAGACTATGGTCTGGTCTTTCATGCAACTAGAATATAGGACATACATGCAGATCATTATGGTAAACAACAAAGTGTAAGTGCATTAGGGAAGTATAACAGAAAGTTGGATGTGAAGTGTGATGGTTAAGGCCACATATTATCAATACCAGAGATCTGAAGAGGCCCCATAGGGAAACTACATTTGGGTGAGGTTGAGTGAAGAAGGCATAGGTGAACATTACAGGCACAGGGTAGAGGTGGGAAAGCACAAGACTAGTTTTGAAGAGAACAGTCCTTATTGTATAAAAACTTATTGTATAAGAAGGAGTAATATAATTAAAGTGTGGAAAGTAGGTTTCTGTCACATTGTAAAGGGCCTTAAATTTGAGACCTAGAAATTTTGCAGGTTTTTGTTCAAAAATCATATCTTTAATGGAATCATGTTGATCCCATAAAGTAAAAAGAGATCTTTTCCTCCTCTAGTCTTGGCTTGCATTTTCTTTGGATCATTGTCTAAGCACTTATTTACACAATAGTTATTTGTTATTAACTCTTTTACTACATTGTAAGCACTTTCAAAGGAGTGACTGTTTCATCTCTGCAACTCTGGGGAATAACAATATTTTACATAGAACAGATGTTTAATAATGCTTTTTGAATGAAAAATTAGGGGAATAACAAAGGAAATTAAATTGGAATGGAGAACATAGACATCTCATAGAAACTATTTATGTGCAGAAATAGTGTTTTTAACAACAGACTGTCAAATGCTGCAAAATATGATTCTGAAAAACAGTTTAAGGTACAGGTACTATATAACATTTTACTATAACTTCAAAGATGTAGGTAAGAAGTGTTGATTTTCAGCAATAATTTTATGCATAAAATGAAAATGAAATTTTAGAATTGATGTACTTCAATTATCCAAGCATTAATGTATAAAAATTAATTTATACTTAGGATTTAACAAAATAGTTAAGTCCTTGCTTACTTTGGTTGAAACATTCTAGAAAAAAGGAGCCTTACCCACTGATGTCTTTTTGTAATTCACCATTTCTCTTCATTTCTTGTTGTAGACGATTTTCCAGGGACTGCTTTAATTCAATTAGTTTCTTTAATTTTTTCCCTTTCGGTATCAAGCTTTGGTAACATTTTAAAAAAGAAAAATATTACTAGAACTAAACTGGCATTTTAAAAAAGGGTACTTTTCATTCATTCCAGATTCTACTATAAATATCAGTTTAAGTATAGATTATAAAATCAAAACAAATATGGAAAGATTTGAAAATGATTGCTCTTACTTAAAATGACATCTTTCCTCTTTTTTTTTTTTTGAAATTTAGGTCAATGAAGGTTTTCATTAGATTTCCACACAAGTATAATAACAATAATGTTAATAATAATGTTAATAAAATGAAAAAATCATTGAAATGCATAGAAAATAGAACGTGGGTTAAATTTGTCAACATACTTCGGAAACGCACTGGCCTTTCCCCTTTGTCTAATGGACAAATGGAAAGGACCCTCATCCCCATTTCTACTCTGTTGGCACAACTGGCCCATGCTCTAAGAATTCCCATGTTGAAATAGCTTATAAATGTATTCTTATATTAGGCCGTTCCCCAAATCTCTTTGTATTTGGCTGAAGGGAAACCTATGTAAATTCATTTTGTTATTCTCCTTGAGGTACCTATTGCTTTGGATTATAATCCAGCTAAATGGCTTGCCTTCTTTTAATCTTCCTTTCAAGATTTTTAACCTTTCCCTTCTCCAATGGTGGTCTTTACCTTAAAAAGGAATAAATAGCCCTCTTCATTTGGGAAATATACTCTGAGACTAGCCTTGAATTTAGAATCTGCAATTCTAGGAGTTTTAGGGAATGGAGTAAGGTACCAAGAGGTTACAAAGTTATGTCAAAGGTAGGATTTGAACACATGTTCTTCTGACTCTGAAGCTGGCTCTCTAACACAGAACTTTTGTTTATTTCCATAAAATATGGATTACCTCTCTACTAGTTTACTGAAACTGCATTCCCAATAGGCAGAAATTCTATCCATACTCAATAACTTTTTCTTTTAGTCCTTCATTTTGCTGCAATACAGGATCCTGTTTCTCTTATCTTATCTATTTATTATACCCATAAATTTTTTCTTCACGCTGTTTTTGTCTCCTCTGGTATCTCATGGGTACCAACTTAATCCAAAATCATAATTTCAAGAAGAACAGCATAAATTGAGAGGTGAACACCTTACTTCAACTTTCTCATTTTATAAATTAGGAAACACAGTGATATTAAGTTAACTTTCCTATAATTTAATAAAAATCTCTGAAAGTGTCTTTCTGTTTTTAATTTTACCCCTACATTAATCCTTATTACAAGTTGTTAAGTTAATTTTTATAAAATACTGTTTAGACCACATTAATTCCCTACTCAAGAACCTACAATGAGATTGCTGTTATCTACAGGTTGAGACTGAATTTATCTATCTACCTTTCCTTCTCTAAAATCTAACCTCAACCTACTTTTTCCAACTTTTACTTCTATTTTCTTTACAACAACCCTTACTTCTTGTTTTTTTGCTCATGCAGTTTTCCTAGACTGTATTGTTCTTGTTCTTCTGTTCTCTTACTACTGATACCTTCCCAAATCTCAAAGGCAACGTGAACTTCTATCTTTTGCTACAGCTTTTCTTGTTATGTTGCAACAATGAGCTCTTCCTTCACTACATTCTTTGCTGTTTTTGTCTGTGGCATACATTAAGCATACCATTCCAGTTAGCTTCTAATTTGTGTACAACCACCCACTTTAGTTCTTTATTATTTCAGTATCTATGCTGATATGTTACATAGGGACATAGCAAGCACATATTAAATATTTTTTTTAAGGCTGCATTTGGGAGAGCTGACTTGATACAAGAATAAAAAGCAACTGGAGAACATCTGTTTAGAATTGTAGACTGTTAGAAGACAAAGAGACCCTAGTGATGAGTTACTACATCATTTTATAATGAGAAAATTGAGGTCTAAAGACAGAAAACCATTTGTCAAGTCATATAGATAGGAAGGGGCTAGGCCAGGGCTCAATCTTCAATGTTTTCTAATTCCTCTAATATTAAGTAATAATATCATAGGATTAGAATTAAATTTTAGGCTTTTTGGGTTGTTCTTTCCTTTTTTGAGGAGTTCATTATATGAAAAACCTCTAAGTAGAATTTGTTTCATGAATATGGAAAACGAACTCCATTTCATGCCTGGTAGTAGCTTTTGAATCATTAGCCAATGATTCCACTTTCTAGGTTCCTAAGTAGGCTTAAACAGAAAAGACAGGAGAAGAGAAACAAATGCCAAAAAGTAAAATCTGTCTCCTACAAATTAATGCTACGCATTAGGCCCAGGCATCTGGGCATGTGGCTACTGAGATTTGCCCACACTGAGCACCTAGCGTTTTTTAATTTGATTCATTGTTCTAATTCAAACAAATCCTCAAGTAAAAAAAAATCTTATTTATTAATAACAGACATCATTTGGCAAGAAGTGCAATTATGACAATTAATCTGATATCAAAAATTCACCAAAAAGGTTTCGAGCAAGAAGACTAAACCATAACCATGATCAACATTGAATTATTCTTTAAGTCTTTGTAAAATGTGAACAATTGACTTAAACTTCATTATAAATTTTTAATGTGATACTGTAATGCCAATAATTTTTTAATTTTATATGGAAAAAGTTCATTCCTTCCACAACATAATGATTAACACTAACAGCATCTTGAACCAATATGAACAGTTAGATATCAAATGACACTAGTAACTGGATTTTTTACAATTAAAAATTCTCACCATGTTCTATTGCTTTAAAAAAAAAGAAAAGGTATTTTTAAAATGAGAAAAACTAAATCCAAGATCTCACTTACTGAAGTAGAATCCAAAATATTTTTCTGAATGTTCTCAATTTTGCCCACTTGCTGTTTTACTGTAGCTTCTAACCTGGCATTTTCAATTTCAAGCCTAAAAAAAGATAAATATATTGTCAACAATTTAATACCTATTAAGGACTTTTTATATTTAATTTAATTAATCAAGTTCTTATTAAAGTTCAGGGGGTTAATTGCAAGGCCTGGAGGATAGACAGAAGGACAAAAGTAAAAATGGCTACGGTTTTCAAAGACATTTTATTTTACTAGATTGAAAACAACATCTAGAAGCAAATAAATGTGTGAAGTATATTTGAAGTAAATATAAACTAATTTAATAAAGGACTTAAAAAGAATTAATCCAGAAAAAGTTTTATGCAAGAGGCAGTGATTTTTTTGGGGTGGGCTTTCATTAGGATTAGGAGTTAGGAATTGTAGGAAGTGGAGGTGAGAAGGGAGAGCATTTGTGGACTAAGAAATCAGTCTATTCGAAGGCATAGAGGCTAAAGATAGACAATAGTTGAAATCTGGGATACAAAAATCAAGAAAAATTTTAAGGAATTTACATTACATTTGCATATACTTACTGCTATCTTCATGACGTGACACATTTAGATAAATATATTTATTTTATTACATTCACATACATGCATGATCAGCATCTAAAATCATAATGTTTTAGAGCTGTGATTTCTTAGGTGTAGGAAGACACTATATATTCAAACCTGCAACTTCAAGCCTTACAAAGTTGCCTGCCAACACTGAGAGATTCAGTCACATAGTTAGTATGTGTCGGAATCAGAATTCAAATCCAGGTCTTTCTGACTCCCAGGTTACTATCCCTATTAAACTTAGTTGTCTCATGATTGTTTCTGGAGATTATAAAGCCAATCAATTTTCTGTTTTACAGGAATTTTGATAATTCTTTAGATATACTTTCTTAATTTGTTAATCTATACCACACTAGCAACTGGATTTGAAAAACATTATTTTTGGAAAGAAAAAACCCTGATATGGTACAGTCAACATTTTTGAAGGGGCATTTTTAGGGGCTGAATGTGTAGCAAGGCATGAAATTTTTATTGGAATAGGAAACTCCTGATGAGGAAACTCCTTCTACCAGTGTGTATCTGTGCTAGCTCTGCAACATATACAACTGTTCACCAATGTGTGGGGAACAAAATGACTTACTTAGGACATACAGCAAATAACATGTCAGGCATACAACTTGAATTGATTTTTCATAATTTGGAGGCAGGTTTTCTATAAATCAGATTATACTGCTTCTACCCTAGTTCTTGAGGGGAAAAATAGATAATTTGTCATGGGTTCATTTTTCAAGGAATAATTTATATTGCTTGTCCATCAAATTCTGCTGAAGATTTCCATTATGGTCAAAGGACAGCACTTGAATATACTGAAAATTTGAAAATCAATACTTTTTTGGATATGTAATCCAATTTACTTCCCTATAGCTCCATTCATCACCCTTGTAATTCTCAGAACCCGAGTGTCCCTCTCTGTCCCGCATTAGGATGTAAATTCTACTTAAGGGCACAGACACTACTTTTGACATTGAGATCCTCAGTGCTTAAAACAATTCATTCATTCATCTCTAATAAGTCATCACTAAGTAGATATTCCTTTCTCCCACTAAACATAAAACTTTTAAAGATAATACTATTGAGTTATGTTATATTCTGAATACATGGTGATAGTTTATCATTTTTATCCGCTCTATAACTAATCATAGTGCTAAATTTTAAAAATGCTTCAACTCTTACTTCTGTATATGATCTTCCAACTCATTAGTAGATCGTTGTGACTGTATGTGCCGTTCTTGAGATTCTTGCAGCTATAAAAATTCCAAACAAAATGTCTCAGGTTTTGCAGTTTTAAAATCACAATCTTATACATAACTGTGAATTAACAATGTCAGTACACAAATATTGAAATATATCAAAATCTCTGCTAGCACATCAAGCAGTAGCCCATTATATGGATAAAACTATGCATTTTTATATTCCAAAAGTCCAATTTTATTTTATGAGCACATACTCCATACATTAAGTGAAAAATTTATGATTTTAGTAGCACAGCAAATTTTATCAGTGTAGATCACAGCCATCTATAACTATAAATCCTAGAGAGCTGCCTGAGGCAAATAGCCTTAAGAAACTTTTCCTGGGGTGTTATAGCTAGTAAATCTCAGAAGGTGAATTGAACTTTATTTTCCTAATTCCAAACAAATACTCTACATGAAAGCTGTCTCATGTAAAATGAGCAAGATTATGCTTGGTGATTATGAAGCTACATAATGAAACTCTTGCTCTAACCAAAAAAACACATGTTTTAAAGAAAAGTAACCTTCAAATGTAAGTTTTTAATAATTTATATTTATGCACTTATCTAGAATATTTGTTACTAAATCTAGCTCTCTGACAGTTGTTTTTCCCAAAGAGGTTCTAACTCAGGAAATTTGCACTGTGTATTTTTTTCACATTAGGAAGAAGAGGACTGTATTAAATATCATCTGATATAATTTCCAACCAAAGTTATTTTCTCTCTTTTACAAATGCTTATATTATAAATGAATTTTCCCTATTTTACATTGGCTTCCCAGAGAGACGGCAAATTTTTCAAGAACAGAGGGCACGTAGAGGGGCAGCTAGATGGTGCAGTGGATAGAGTACCAGCCCTGAAGTCAGAAAGACCTGAGTTCAAATCTGGCCTCAGACACTAAACACTTCCTAGCTGTGTGACCTTGGGCAGGTCACTTAGCCCCAATTGCCTCAGCAAAAAAAAAAAAAAAAAAACAGAGGGCACGTCTTGCACATATTCTTTGTAACTTAGAAACTATCATACTATAATTCACCTAAATGACATTCATTAGCTGATGGATTAGATATTGAACAAGGAAGAAACAATAATGTCACCTAATTACTATACAGCAAAAGTTTAGTTACTTGCATGACCAGGGAAAGAAGGGAAGAAATGGTGTCAGTTTTTCCTAAATGCCAACTAAGTGAGCTAATTCATATTGCCAAAGATAGACACTCATTGCTTCCTTTCTATTCCTTCTAAGGTTCACTCCATACCTAGTTTCTAGATTCTAGCCTGAAGCTTTTTTGAATGTTAATATTTTAATCAATATGGGTCAAAAAGAATAGGAGGGCAAAGTGAAGCCAAGGTTGCAGAGTAAAGAAAGGAACTCTATGTGCTCTCCCTGAAACCATTCTAAATTAAAGAAATCTAAATTCAATTAAATCTAAATTAAAATCATTAAAGGATGATTCTAAACAAATTTTAGAGCATTAGAACACACAAAAAGATGGAAAATAAAATTTTTCCAGCTGGATACAACTTAGAAGATCAGCAGGAAAGGTCTGTGGTACCAGGGCAGGAGCCCAGCAGGAGTCTTGGTGCAGACCACACCAGCACTGCCCAGCCCTGGCCCCACAACAGCAAAGCAGGAATGGGCCTAGGGACCTCTGAATCAATAGCAGAATTAGTGGTTTCTAGACCTCTCAGCTCAGCTCAGAAACACCAGAGATGACTTGAAAAGGTGGCAGAAAAGGTTTATGACTAAGGTGAGAGGCACTGGGAAACCAGCAGACATTGATAGTGGTGGTGGTGGCAGCTTCTTGAGGTCTTATGCCAGATACTGAAAAACTTAGTTCAGAGGAGGTCTCTTTACTAGTATTAAGAAAAGACTCTGTGGTTTTAGCATACTAGACCTTAAAAGCCACAGAGGGACAGGGACACTCAATTCTAGGGCAAAAAATGATCTCTGAAAACATCTGCATAAAACCCCTGAAGCTTGGGGCACTGCACCTTCTACCTTGGAAACAGAGCCCTACTTTAACAAAGAGTTAAAAGCAGAATAATAAGCTATGAAAGTGAGCAGACAACAAAAAAGTTTCTGACTATAGAAAACTATTATGGTGGAAGATCAAAACACACACTCAGAAGATGATAACAAAGCCAAAGATTCTATATTCAAAACCTCCAAGTAAAATAAGAATTGGTTTTTGGCCATGGAAGAATTAAAAAGAAATTTTGAAAAATAAGTAAGAGAGAGAGGAAAAATTAGGGAGAAAATTGAGGTGCAAAAGGAAATACAAAAAGCTAATGAGAAGAAGAATATTTTCAAAAGCAAAATAGGCCAAATAGGAAAGGAGGTACAAAAGCTCTCTGAGAAAAACAATGCTTTGAAAATGAGAATTGAGCAAATGGAAGCTAATGGCTTTTTGAGAAACAAAAGATACAATAAAACAAAACCAAGAATCAAAAAATAGAAAAATGGATGTGCAAGATGTCATTGGGGGAAAAAAAAACTGATCTGGAAAATAGAACCAGAAGAGATAATTAAAAAAATTATTGGTCCATCTAAAAGTCATGATTAAAAAAAGAATCTAGATATAAACTTTAAAGAAATTATCTGATATTGTAGAACCAGAGGGTAAAATAGAAATTGAAAGAATTCACTGATTACTTCCTGAAAGAGATCCCCAAAGAAAAAACTCCCAGGAATATTATAGCCAAATCCTGGAACTCCCAGGTTAAGGAAAAAATATTGCAAACACCGAGAAACAAACATTTCAAGTATAGTGGAGTCACCATCAGGATAATACAAGATTTAGCAACTTTTACATTAAAGGATTAGAGGCTTGGTATATTTTATTTCAGAGAGCAATGGAGCTAGGATTACAATCAAGAATCACCTATCTAGCAAAACAGTATAATCCTTCAGGGGAAAACATGGAAATTTAATGAAATAGAGGATTTTCAAGCATTCATGATGAAAAGACTAGAGCTGAACAGA
Source organism: Myrmecobius fasciatus (assembly GCA_023553655.1). Lineage (NCBI taxonomy): Eukaryota > Metazoa > Chordata > Mammalia > Dasyuromorphia > Myrmecobiidae > Myrmecobius > Myrmecobius fasciatus. The sequence continues at coordinate 11,211 of JAJPUD010026100.1, forward strand.
AAATATGATTTTCAAATGCAGGACTCAGGAGAAGCAGAAGGAGATAATAAGGAAAGTGATATTATAATGGTCTTAATAAGGTTTTATCTGTTTACATGTTTTACATGTAAAAATTTACATATTTACATCCTCCATGGGAGGATGATACTTGTAATTCATTAGAACTTTCTCATTATTCCTACAATTAAAAAGTGTATATAAAGACAGAGAGCACCAGTGTGAGTTGAATATGAAGGGATAATATCTAAAATAATAAAATTAAGGGATGAGAGAGAATGTACTGAAAGGGAAAGGGAGGAGTAGAATGGTGCAAATTATCTACCATACAAGAGGCATAAAAAAGCTTTTATAGTGGAAGGGAAGAGAGGGAGGAGAGGGAGAATGAGTGAACCTTACTTATTTATGGTACAGGGTTTTCTAATTATAAAATTTAATATAAATTATTTATTTATTTTTATGACTTAGAAAAACACTTCATTCCCACTTTGAGGATAGATAAACAAAACTGTCAACCACCTAAACAGTGAATAATCATCCCAATTTAAGGATACAAATGGTAGATATAGGTCTTCTTCAATAATTTAAATGAAGGCACAGTGCTCAGGAAATACATGATATAGGTAAAAAGAAATGTTACACTGAAAACATTTTCCCTTAATGATAAATTATTAATTTTTATTATACATACTTTACTTTTGATTTGATCTACTTCCTTCTGGAGTTGCTTTTTCTTATCTTCTAAATCATTTCGATAACGTGATGTAACCTCTAGTGAAGCTTCAGTCATGGATTGTTTTTTTAGGGAATCAGCAAGTTCTTGTTGAAGCTTTCTTACTGTACCCTGATAGAAATATGTCCATATTATTTCAACTACTGATTTCAAAAATCAATATTAGCTTATGTGAAACAAATATACCTTCAAAATTAATTGATATAAATATTTTATATACAATTAATTTTCATGAACATATTCATAGTTATCACAGATTTAGAACTAGGCAATAAGTCTAAGTAACTATTTAATCCAAACATCTATTTTTTTGGGAAACTAAGCCCCAGATAGGTTAAATCAATTACTTGAAGTCATAAAGGCAGTAATAGAGAAAAGAATGTGAACTTAGATGTGAAGACACCAATGATATCTTCCTACTTGCTCAGTACTTTCATGATAAAACAATACATTGTCTGATTTCCCCATTCTAGCTTTTTGAGAATTATAATCCCTCCAAAGCCACATAAACGTTTTTGCATGCAATTCACATGGAAGGTGGGATATGGGGAAGGGAAGAATATATAGATTTTTGTACTTGATAGTAACATTAGGGATTTTTCCCTTCCGTTTTCAGAAAAGTTAACTGTTATTTCTTTGTACCTGCTCTTATAAGAATGCAGGCTTCTATAAGAAAAAATTGCATTTTCTTTCTCATCAAATGTTTTTCCCTGAAGAATGATCATATATGAATGATATGCTTGTTGGGCTTGATAAAAGTAATTGAACTTATTGATCTGGTTTGCTGAAAGCAAAAAAAGGAGGGAAGGGTAGAGAAGTCACTAGCTACTATTCATATCTTCAACTGTCCTTATCAAGCTTTCAAAGCAGTTTCTTTTTCTGTGAGAAGAATTACACTACTGATCATAGTCAATGGAGAAAAAAAGGGGGAAATGATAGGAAATATGGTAGTTCTCCCACTTATGTATATAAAGTACAGTACAAAGTCACTGCTAAAGGGAAGTTATTTCATTTTGTTGTCTAACCTAGTAGGAATACCAAAATACATACATAAAATATAAATATACACGTATGTCTACATATATATACATACAAAAATATATACTTTTATATGTATGCTTATTTATACTATTACTGATAGGCTATAAAAAATCCTGTGCATTTTCATTATACAGCAATGAAAATTGTTGCACATATCACTAATAATAAATGAAGCTAAAAAGCAAAAGAAGTTAAAAATTATCTCATTAGATAAGATTAAGTGATTTATAAAAATAAATTCAACTGAAGTTTAGTAATCTTTTAAAGAAAAACAAGAGAAAAGAAGCCAATGTAAAATTGTTAAAGGAAAAAACTGGTATAATTAATTGAATTACTGTAAATAAACTAAATTCTAGCATGAAATAAATAGAGTCATAAATAGATTTATGTGATCATAAAGACTAAACATAAAATCTGAATTTTTTTTTGTCTGAAAAGTTTTGGTAGCCCTGCCATTGTATATATATAACCAAATCACAGACAATGAGAACTATTTTTAGACTGGAAAACTTATCTTCAACAAATGAAAGATAGTAATCTCAGAAATTGCAATTTTGGACATTAAGAAGCATTAGTAAAACAGTAAAAAAATATTGAGATAAGTAATAAAAGTAGTAGGGAATCAGACACACATTAAAAATGACTTATTCACTACATTAATGCTTAATCCATAAAGTCTCTTTGAAAAGAATTACTATCCTAAATTTTTGATAGGAAAGTAGTTGCTAATCTTTGCAATTTCATTAAAAATATTTCTAAAATTAGTTCTAAGTAGTTTGAATTAAAACCAGTCAGATAACATTTAAATGCTTATGAAAAGGGTAAGTATAATATATCCCAATTCAGATGTATAATTGGAATTGTTACATTACTCCTAGAATAATTTTTCAGGATTTATCTGTAATTTTATCATATAAAATATTTATTTCATTGCAGCATTAAAATGGAATATCAGGCATATTATTAGAATGATAAATTTATCAATATTTATTTACAAATAATGTAACTCTAGCTGCATTTATTAACCAACACTCTGCTCTTAAAATTTTATGAGGTCGCTATATAACATTTTAAAGCAAAGTGAGTCATCTTATCTAAAAGATGGATATCAGGTTAATTTTTATCATGTTATTGCTTCTTCATTCTCCTTTTTATGCCAGAAGTTTTACAATGAAAGTTAATAATATCATTTACCTGCTTAAAATTCAAATTCCTAATTTATGTTGGTCAAAATAACTTTGAAATTCAATTCAAAAAGTCAAATACTTATCAAATGATATTACTTAAAGACCTACCTCTCTTTCTGCTTTCTCATTTTCATATTTACATATTTGCTGTCTTAAGTGGTTACATTCATTGATTAATTCTTTATTTCTCTCTTCTACCAAAAGAACTTGTTTTTAAGTATCAGCACGAAGTTTGTTGAAGAGTTCACTAAACTGTACCTGAACATCATTTACTACCTTTTCTTTAATGACACCTTTGTTTTGGGCATCTTCAAGTTGTTGTCGAAGCAACATATTTTCACTCTGGATTTGGGCTAATCTTTCTTGGATGGATTCTTGTTTCACAATATATCTGTCCAACTTTTCCTTATCCATTTGATTTTTATGTTCAAGTTCCTTGGCTTTATTTTGGGTCTGGTTTAATTCTCTCTGTGTGCTTTCTAAAATTAGTGTCTTTTCTCTGAGGGAATCACGTACTTGATACAGCTCATTTTCCAATCTATTAGCTTTACTTTCAGCTTTAGAAAATTCTTGAGAAAGGACACCATTGTTATCTCTTAGTTTGTCCTGTAAATGAAGCCATTCATCTCGTTCTCTCTGAAAGGTATTTTCAAGGTCTAGTTTTGTTGTCTGACTTCGTTCATGATCAAGAATAGCAGAATTTAGACGGGAACGGTATGATTCAACTTCTGTCTCTAGTTTGTCCCTGTTTTGTTTTTCATTCTCTAATTTAGAGCTCAGCATTGTATTCTCAGTTGTCAGAACATTTACTTGTCCACTATACTGGAATATTGTTTCTCTTAATGCTTCTTCTTTCAGTTTTAATTCTTTTTGAAGCTCATCATTCTTTTCTTTTAAAACTTCATTTTCTTCAGCATATCGATCTTCTTTTTCCTGATCTTTAATTTTTACTGTGTCTAGTTCGAGTTTGAGTTTTGCAACTTCATCCTGTAGGGATTGATTTTCATGAAGCAGACATTTTTCTTTTTCATGACTGTCAGGAATCTAAACACACACAAAAAAAATAGGAAAAAAATATTGCTCCTCAAAAAAATTATATATTCTGATTTTTCTTAGTAATTACAAATAAACTCTAATAGGCCAAGAAGCATACTTTATTTAAGGAAAAAGTAAATTGAAGGAGTTTCACCTATTTCACATTTCTGTCAGATTCAACTTTCCCAAAGAACAGGCATTAAATTAAGATATATTCAGTCTTCAAAATAGATGGGCATTTCTGTTTATAATTGCAGAGTACATTTTACAAATGCTGTATTTTCAAGCACTCAAAAAATTTCTGCCTTTCAGGACATTTTATTTTATTTTCTATATCCATTTTAGTTTTTCATAGTGTTATGATAAAAATAAGGATATGTACGAGAGTTTTAAAGTTTGCCAAGTATTTTCAACACATTATCTCATTTAAGCCCTTATAAGGGCTTAACACCCTTATAAAAGAAATACTCACATTATTATACCCATTTTCAGATGAAGACATCAGGTAGAAGTTATTAAAAAACCTGCTTATTGTCTCACAGCTAATAAATGTTAAAAGAGAATCTGAATGCAGGCATCTCCATACTTCAAACATATAGGACTCTTTTACAATAGCAAATTTCCTCTCAGGAGTTGAAGATATGCAATTGTCTTACATTTAGAGTTACTGTCCAGGTACAATTATCTTCATTGCAGAGCAATGAAGAAATAACATTCTTCAAATATCTTTTTTTTTTCTTTTTTTTTGCTGAGGCATTTGGGGTTAAGTGACTTGCCCAGGGTCACACAGCTAGGGAATGTTAAGTGTCTGAGACCAGATTTGAACTCAGGTCCTCCTGCCTTCAGGGCTGGTGCTCTAACTACTGCGCCACCTAGCTGCCCCTCTTCAAATATCTTAGTATACATTTTAAGAACAACCTGTTCTCTCATATACCTGTAGCATTATCATAGAATCACTTATTTAGAATCTTTAGAGATTATCTTGTCCAAACTTCTAATGTTACAGATAGGAAAAGTGAGGCCCAGAGTGTTATCAGTGGATGATAATCTAACCATAACCATCACAATTTAAAGAAATAACAAAAGAATTAAGGCCAAAGGAGAAAATTTTGATGTTGCACTCCCATTGCAGTCAAAGTGGTCTAGGAACATTTTGGCCTCTTTCAGGATAGGTAGAAACTGCTGTATATTCAAAAGCTTAGAAACCCTATTCTATGAGATCTCTTCAATAAAACCAGGAGAAGGATATAAATAAACAGCTGAGTAAAATGAAACACTCCAGTACTAAGGAACCAAATGATTACTAAGGACCAACAAGTCTGACAATTTACTTCAAACCATTGTTAAAAATAAATGAAAAATACTAAATTTGGCATTTTACAAACTAGTGTTTTTATCATGTTGAGCAATGATGAATGTGAATGAATGAATCTTTGTAATGTATACAGCTTTATTTGAGAAATCCAAGTGAAACTTACTCTTATTGCAAATACTTTTATGTCTTTTTTTCATGAAACATATGACAACAATGTGAAATAGATCAAATTATTATCATGTTTGATAACACAGTTTCTCCCCAAGAAAGGACAAAAAAAGAAATAATTAAAGAAAAAAAATTATTTGTATTTTAGGTGTCATCTTTTCCCCCTTAGGGGTTGGTTAAATCGATGAGCTACCCCCCTTCCT
>JAJPUD010026101.1:0-16887 GCA_023553655.1 Myrmecobius fasciatus
CAATATTAGGAAAACTATTATCATAATCAATTATATTAATAACCAAATTAATAAAAGCCATATGATTATCTCAATAGATGCAGAAAAAGCCTTTGATAAAATCCAACACCCATTCCTATTAAAAACACTGGAGAGTATTGGAATAAATAGGCTTTTCCTTAATATGAATAGTAGTATCTACTTAAAACAATCAGCAAGCACCATACGTAATGGAGTCAAACTAGAATCATTCCCAATAAGATCAGGAGTGAACCAAGGCTGCCCACTGTCACCATTATTATTTAATATTGTATTAGAAATGTTAGCTTTGGCAATAAGAGAAGAAAAAGAGATAAAAGGAATTAGAGTAGGTAATGAAGAAACCAAATTATCACTCTTTGCAGATGACATGATGGTATACTTAGAGAACCCTAGAGACTCAACTAAAAAACTACTAGAAACAATTCACAACTTTAGCAAAGTTGCAGGATACAAAATAAATCCACATAAATCATCAGCATTTTTATATATTACCAATAAAGTTCAGCAGCAAGAGATACAAAAGGAAATTCCATTCAAAATAAATGTTGATAGTATAAAATATGTGGGAATTTATCTGCCAAGGGATAGTCAAGAACTATATGAACTAAACTACAAAACACTTTCCACACAAATCAAATCAGACCTAGTCAATTGGAAAAACTTAAAATGCTCATGGGTAGGCCGAGCGAATATAATAAAAATGAAAATACTACCCAAACTAATTTACTTGTTTAGTGCCATACCAATCAAACTCCCAAGAAATTATCTTACACATCTGGAAAAAATAGTAGCAAAATTCATTTGGAAGAACAAAAGGTCAAGAGTTTCAAGAGAATTAATGAAAAAAAAAAGGCTGATGATGATGGACTTGCTGTACCAGATCTAAAACTATATTACAAAGCAATGGTCATCAAAACCATTTAGTAGTGGCTAAGAAATAGAGTACTCGATCAGTGGAATAAGATAGAATCACAAGACAAACTAGGCAATAACTGTAGCAATTTAGTCTTTGCTTAAACCCAAAGACTCCATCTTCTGGGATAAGTACTCGCTATTTGACAAAAACTTCTAGGAAAATTGGAAACTAGTGTGGAATAAATTAGGGCTTGACCCACATCTAACACCACATACCAAGATAAGATCTAAATGGGTTCATGATCTGGATATAAAGAGTGATACTATAAGTAAATTAGAGGAATGTAATATAGTTTACCTCTCAGACCTGTGGAGATGGAATAAATTTATGTCCAAAGAAGAACTGGATCTCTTAATTGAAAACCAGATAGATAACTTTGACTGTATTAAGTTAAAAAGTTTTTGTACAAACAAAACCAATGCAGTCAAGATTAGGAGGGAAGCAATAAATTGGGAAATCATCTGTACATTCAAGGATTCTGATAAACATCTCATCTCTAAAATATATAGAGAATTGTTTCATATTTATAAAAATTCAAGCCATTCTCCAATTGATAAATGGTCAAAGGATATGAACAGACAATTTTCAGAGGAGGAAATTAATACTATTTGTAGTCATTTGAATAGGTGCTCCAAATCACTATTGATCAGAGAAATGCAAATCAAGACAACCCTGAGGTACCACTACACACCTGTCAGATTTGCTAAAATGATAGGAAAAGTTAATGATGTATGTTGGAGGGGATGTGTGAAAGCTGGGACACTGACGCATTGTTGGTGGAGCTGTGAATGGATACACCCATTCTGGAGAGCAATTTGGAACTATGCTCAAAAAGTTATCAAACTGTGCATACCCTTTGACCCAGCAGTGTTTCTATTGGGCCTATATCCCAAAGAAATCATAAAGGAAGGAAAGGTCCCCACACGTACAAGAATGTTTGTGGCAGCCCTTTTTGTAGTGGCTAGAAACTGGAAACTGAATAGATGCCCTTCAATTGGAGAATGGCTGAACAAATTATGGTAGATGAATATTATGGAATATTATTGTTCTGTAAGAAACGACCAGCAGGACAATTTCAAAGAGGCCTGGAGAGACTTTCATGAACTGATGCTGAGTGAAATAAGCAGAACCAGAAGATCATTATACACGGCAACAACAATACTATATGACAATCAATTCTGATGGACATGGCTCTCTTCAACAATGAAATGTTTCAAACCACTTCCACTTGTTCAGTAAAGAAAGCCATATACACCCAGAGAGAGGGATGTGAAATGTGGACCACAACATAACATTCTCATCATCTTGATTGATGTTAGCTTACATTGTGTTTCCTTTATCTTATATGTCTTCTGTGTAGACACGATTTTTCTTGCACAACAATGATGTTTGGAAATATGTATACATATATTCGATTTGCCAAATATTTTAACATAATTAACATGTAGTGGATATCCTGCCATGTGGGGGGGGAGTTGGAGGGGAAAATTTAGAACAGAAAGCTATGTAAGGGTTAATGTTGAAAAATTACCCATACATATATTTTGCAAATAAAATAAAATTTTAAAAAATGGTCACTTCCTATGATCTTCCATTTGTGTCTTTTTCAAATGGATTTGATCTTTGTATTTGTACAGTAGCTCAATGACATACATTGTTATGAGTTGCTACTGTAACTAATAAAAAGTGCTTTTAAATAAATAAAGGATACATCTAATAAGCATACCAGGTTCTATGATAATATCTAAAACAAATACAATGTATTTTTTTTTCAAAATGTTCTCTTTTTTTATGCTTACAACATTTCTATTCATGGTATCCCATTCTTCCTTTCTCTGGCTTCCTGACCCAAAAGTCGTTCTAGTTTCTTTATTCTTTTTCACCATCTCATATCTAATTAGTTGCTAAATTTATTTCATTCCATCTACACAGCATATCTCTAATTTGTTCCCTTTTCTATACTCACACAACTAATATACTCTCATCATCTCTCTTCTGGACTATTACAATAGCCTTTTAGTTAGTCTGATTTTTTCTATCAATGATTTATTGCAACTATTATTAGTGCCATCAGATGGGAACTCATCTCATCTACTTCTGCAAGTTTCTCTATAATGATGGACTTCTACTTATTATTGAGGTAATCTTGTCTTACCACTACATCATGAAGTTGACTTAAAAGTTGAATTACTAGATGCTCCTAATCAAACAAATCCTTAAATGTAAATTCCTGTTTTTCAAACAAACTATTCTAGCAAATGAAGAATACATCATTAATTGTTTCTATAGGTATGACATGCACTTTAAAGAAATATAATCGCTTTTTGTGCGCTCCTTTTGATAAATGCAGAAATTAAGGTACTTCCTCCTTATTGATATTCATATTTTCTTCCTCAGAAATGTCTACTAAACTGTGGCATTGCATTTTATCTGAAAACATCCTGAAAAATAATTTGGAATATGGGAAGCGTAAGGGCTCAATTATCTAACATAATTACAGAAGAGACAGAATCAAGTCTCTTCATATGGTATGCCTTAAAGCTGCTTGGGCTGTTGAAGTCATAAATTGGCTTCACTCTTAAAACAGGAGTTACAGCTTACCATCTGAATTTATTTCTGACACAGTCAAGCAAGTCTTTACTTTCTTTTGAATAATTTGTATTCTACATTCATCTGATGCATTTAATTCAAAAGTTCATTGTCAGAAAAGTTCAGATTGAAGTTGCCAGAATTATGAAGGAGCAGAATTATGAAGGTGCTCCAAATAGAGCACAGAAAAAAAAAGAGCACCTCTTTCTATTGACATTTTTCAATTTCAATACAGTAACAATTTCTTTTTTTTTTTTTTTTTTTTTTTTTTTGCTTTTTGCTGAGGCAATTGGGGTTAAGTGACTTGGCCAGAGTCACATAGCTAGGTAATGCTAAGTGTCTGAGACCAGATTTGAACTCAGGTCTTCCTGACTTCAAGGCTGGTGCTCTAACCATTGCACCACCTAGCTGCCCCAGTAACAATTTCTTTTTGAAAAACAACTTCAAATTGCACATTTGATCTATATAAGATTGCTTGCCATCTTGAGGAGGGAGCACAGAGGGAGAAAAATTTGTAACAAAGTTTTGCAGAAATGAAAGTGGAAAACCATCTTTGTGTGTATTTGAAAAAATAGAATACTATTATTATTATTATTATTATTATTATTATTATTATTATTATTATTATTATTTGCTTAGGCAATTGGGGTTAAGTGACTTGCCCAGGGTCACACAGCTAGGAAGTGTCTGAGCCCAGATTTGAACTCAGGTCCTCCTGACTTCAAGGTTGGTGCTCTAAACATTGTGCCACCTAGCTGCCCCAGAATACTATTTTTAAAAAGAAAAAAAACAACTTTATTCACATTCTGGGTAGTATTTTACAAGTGGAATATGTTTGGTTTTGTTGTCATTATTATCTCTTGTAAATACTGCAGTGCTTTGATTCTTGGTGAAAGTTTTTTTTTACGGGAGAATTGCCTGAATGGCAGCTTCACTCTGTCCAGGAGAAAGACAAGAAACAAACAAACAAACAAACAAACCAACAAACAAAAAAACAAACAAAAAAACTCAGTTTACAGATCACCATTAAAGTGATCAGTATAAGAATATCTTATGCTGCAATTCCAATTTCTCACAGACTAAGAATATCTCGGACTGAAGAGTACTAGAGATTCTCCAGGGCAGCTGGGTGCTGTTATTGTGTATAATGTTCCCCCAATTCCACTTACTTTACTCAGCATCAGTTCATGTAAGTGTTTCCAGGCTTTTCTGAAATCAGGTTGTCCATCTTTTCTCATAGAATGAGAATGTTTGATTAAAGTCATATACCATAACTTATTCACCCATTCTCCAATTAATGCATATCTAATTACTTTCCAGTTCCTTGCCATTAGAAAAAAGAGCTGCTACAAATATTTTTGCACATTTGGGTCCTTTTTTCCTCTTTTATGATCTCTTTGAGACACAGACCCAGTAGTGATACCACTGGATCAAAGGGTATGCATAGTCCTTTGAACATAATTCGATTTGCTCTCTCACAACTCCACAAACAATGAATTAGTGTCCTAATTTCCCACATTGCCTCCAACATTTGTCATTATTTTTTCCTCTCATCTTAGCTAATCTGATAGGTGTGAGGTAGAAACTCAGAGTTGTTTTAACTTGCCTTTCTCTAATCAATAGTGATTAGGAGCATTTTTTTTCATATGACTAGAAATGGCTTAAATTTCTTCCTCTGAAAATTGTCTGTTCATATCATTTCACTTTTTATGCAATTGAGGAATAACTAGTATTCTTTCAAATTTAATTCAGTTCTTAAAAATATTTTAAATACACAAAATAAAATATATAAGATTTTAAAGAAAAAGAATTACCCTGAAATGTAGATTTTTTTTGTAAATTCAAAGATCCCCGGATTGGAGATAAAGCTCTAAAAATTAAGAATTAATGTTTTTTAGTCAAAAAGTCATGGTATCTATTAGACATATTCTTATTTAAAACTGACCATTGAATGTAGATAAATATTTTTACAACTTAAAAAAAAAAGATGGCCTCAATTTTGTTCCTAAAGCTTTTTCTTTGATTCATGTAACATTGAAACACTTGTGGATTTGTTTGGAACCAGAAACATTTGGGATTTTTCAAGGTGACTTTTAAAAATTAATACAAATTAGCATAGGGATAGGTTGACTTAAATTGAAAATATAAAAGATTGTATTTTATTCTAAGAATGGGGTCTTTTAACTTATTGCCATATATAACTGACCATTATTTTGATGATCTTTTGAGTGTGAAAGCTGCCCCAAGATTCTTCTAATTTAAAATATGATACCTTTCTTTAATTAAAATATGTAAATCAAAAACATGAGCTCCCCATTGCACTAGAAAAATAAATAATTTACTTAGGCATCCTGAAACAACAAATTCTTGAACCTAAACAGACATTTATATTTTGGGAATTAAAGGTCTTACTGATGGAAACCTTTTCTTGGCTTAAAGAGATAAAATTTATCCCTTAGACAATTTAGCCCCCTCTCAAAAAAATAGAAAAATGAAAATTCTGTATGTGTATGTATGCATAGAAAGGAGAATTAGATTTTGAGTTAAAAGATTGAGATTTGATTCTTCCATTCATTATTAATTGTGTGATGTTGGGAAGAATTTCCCTGTTTAAGCACCCTTTAAAAAAAAGGAGGCACTAAGTACAGTTGATAGAGTGATAGACTTAGAGACAGAAGGATCTAAATATGAATTCTGCCTCAGACACTTACAAGCTATGTGACCCTGTTCATGTCACAATTTCTTTTGGCCTTGGTTTCCTCATCAATAAAATAGGTGCAAAAATAGCATCTAAGTCACTGAGTCATTTTGAGTATGAAATGAGATATATATAAAGAGCTCTGTAAAATTTAAAACACTAAATAAATAGTAATTATTATTGTTACTATAATTATCTTCCAGCTTTAAATGCCATAATACTATGATCCTATGCCCTATAAAGATCTACATTTAAGGGAATTTCTCTACATACCTGAAAGGCAGCATGATGCATTAAACAGCTAGTGAGACATGTAGCCAGAGAGTTCTAAATTCAGGTCTTGACTTTGACATATGTTAAAATGTGAGACACTAAGTTATTCACTTAATCTTTCACCTAACTCTGTAAGACTATCAGTTGCAATTGATATTACCCAAAATAATACCTCCCTTCAAAAAAATCAAAAATAAACAAGAAAAACCATGCATAATATATGAAGTCTGTTTGTTTTTAATGCATTTTGTAATATCCAGGAGGTCAGAGACCATAACTTAATGGAACTGTTGTCTCTTTGTAATACGCTATCATGATCTTCTTTTCTTCTTCAGACTGAACATTCCCAACGCTATCAACCAAACCTCTTAGCTTGTGATCACATGGTATTTTACCATCCAGGCTGACTTCTTCTGCAGGTTCTTCAATTTAATAAAGGGAGAAACTGGTCCAAAGCTCTACAGAATTTAAAGTCAAGTCTTCTGACACCATGTCTGTTATTTTTATTTGCTTGTTTTTTCCCCTGGGCTGTGCTGCTTTTTACCTTGACTACTCACCTTTGTCTCACTTTTCATCAATGTAAATGATTTGTTTCAAAAATACTAATCTACATGATCTGTTTCCTGTTTTGCCCTTTATGTTACCAGCTGAATATTTTCTCTCACCTGAATTATTCATCATCTTCACTAGTCTTAATACTGAAGTTCCTCCAAGATATACAGGATTTACATTTTCTTTGAATCCCTCTCTGAAAAATTTGGATGGAATAATAGGGACAGAAGGTATACTACCAAATTCCTTCTATAAATACAGATATAGTGCTGATAGCTAAACCAGGTAAGGAGAAAACAGAGAAAGAAAACTATAGACCCATTTCCCTAATGAATATTGATGCAAAAATTTTAAATAAGATTTTAGCAATGAGATTACAGAAAGTTATCTCCAGGATAATACATCTTGACCAAGTAGGATTTATACCAGGAATGCAGGCCTAGTTCAATATCAGGAAAACTATCAGCATAATCAATTATATCAATAACCAAACTAACAAAAACCGTATGATTATCTCCATAGATGCAGAAAAAGCATTCGATAAAATCCAACACTCATTCCTATTAAAAACACTAGAAAGTATAGGAATAAATGGTCTTTTCCTTAAAATGATTAGTAGTATCTACTTAAAACCATCAGCAAGCATCATATGTAATGGAGACAATAGAACCATTCCCAATAAAATCAGGAGTGAAACAAGGCTGCCCACTGTCACCATTACTATTTAATATTGTATTAGAAATGTTAGCTTTGGCAATAAGAGAAGAAAAAGAGATAAAAGGAATTAGAGTAGGTAATGAAGAAACCAAATTATCACTCCTTGCAGATGACATGATGGTATACTTAGAGAACTCTAGAGACTCAGCTAAAAAACTACTAGAAACAATTCACAACTTTAGTAAAGTTGCAGGATTCAAAATAAATCCACATAAATCATCAGCATTTTTATATATTACCAACAAAGTTCAGCAGGAAGAGATAGAAAAAGAAATTCCATTCAGAATAACGGATGATAGCATAAAATATTTGGGAATCTATCTGCCAAGAAAATGTCAGAAACTATATGAACTAAACTACAAAACACTTTCCACACAAATAAAATCAGACCTAGTCAATTGGAAAAACATTAAGTGCTCATGGGTAGGCCAAGAGAATATAATAAAAATGACAATACTACTTAAACTAATCTACTTATTTAGTGCCATACCAATCAAACTCCCAAGAAATTATTTTACAGATCTAGAAAAAATAGTAGCAAAGTTCATTTGGAAGAACAAAAGGTCAAGGATTTCAAGGGTATTAATGAAAAAAAAGGCAGATGAAGGTGGCCTTGCTGTACCAGATCTAAAAGTATATTATAAAGGAGCGGTCATCAAAATCGTTGGTACTGGCTAAGGAATAGAGCAGTTGATCAGTGGCACAGGATAGGTTATCAGGACAATCTAGGCAATAACCTTAACAATTTAATGTTTGGTAAACCCAAAGACCCCAGCTTTTGGAATAAGTACTCACTATTCAGCAAAAACTGCTGGGAAAATTGGAAACTACTGTGGAAGAAGTTAAGGCTGGACCCACACCTAACACCGCACATCAAAATAAGATCTAAATGGGTTCATGATCTAGATATAAAGAATGATATTATAACCAAATTAGAGGAACATAGGATAGTTTACCTCTCAGACCTGTGGAGATGGAATAAATTTATGTCCAAAGAAGATCTGGAACTCTTAATTGAACACCAGATAGATAATTTTGATTATATTAAGTTAAAAATTTCTGTACAAACAAAAATAATGCAGACAAGATTAGGAAGGAAGCATCAAATTGGGAAATCATCTTTACATTTAAGGGTTCTGATAAAGGTCTCATCTCTAAGATATATAGAGAATTGTCTCATATTTATAAGAATTCAAGCCATTCTCCAATTGATAAATGGTCAAAGGATAGGAACAGACAATTTTCAGATGGTGAAATTAAAACTATTTATGATCATATGAAAAGATGCTCCAAATCACTGTTGATCAGAGGAATGCAAATTAAGACAAGGTACCACTGCACACCTGTCAGATTGGCTAAAATGACAGGAAAAAATAACAATGAATGTTGGAGGGGATATGGGAAGACTGGGACACTGATGCATTGTTGGTGGAGCTGTGAAAGGATCGAACCATTCTAGAGAGCAATTTGGAGCTATGCTCAAAAAGTTATCAAACTATGCATTCCCTTTGACCCAGCAGTGTTTCTATTGGGCTTATATCCCAAAGAAATCATAAAAGAAGAAAAGGGCCCCACATGTGCAAGAATGTTTGTGGCAGCCCTTTTTGTAGTGGCCAGAAACTGGAAACTGAATGGATGCCCATCAATTGGAGAGTGGCTGAATAAATTATGGTATATGAATGTTATGGAATATTATTGTTCTGTAGGAAACGACCAGCAGGATGATTTCAGAGAGGCCTGGAGAGACTTCCATGAACTGATGCTGAGCGAAATGAGCAGAACCAGGAGATCATTATACACTGCAACAACAATACTATATGATGATCAATTCTGATGGACACGGCTCTCTTCAACAATGAAAGGCTTCAAACCAGTTCCAATTGTTCAGTGAAGAAAGCCATATACACCCAGAGAGAGGGATGTGAAATGTGGACCACAACATAACATTTTCATTCTCTCGATTGATGTTTGCTTACATTGTATTTCCTTTATCGAATTATTATTTTTTGTAGATACGATTTCTCCTGCACAAAAAAATGTTATGTGGCAATAACTATACATATATTTGATTTCTTAAGTATTCTAACATAATTATCCTGTAGTGGATATCCTCCTGCCATTTAGGGGAGGGGTGGGGAGTAGGGAGGAAAAATTTGTAACAGAAATCTTTGTAAGGGTTAATATTTAAAAATTACCCATACATATGTTTTGCAAATAAAAAGTATTAATAAAAAAAAAACTTTTGGATGGAATAAAAGTTTGAGAATAAGGCCAATAATTTTATTTTATTGATATAATTCAGTCAAATAGTTATTCAGTACTTATCTTCCAGGCATTATACTAAGTTCTGGGGATACAAAGAAGAAAAAAAGAAAAGTTTACTGCTACAAGGAATTTATATTCAAATGGATGAAACAACAGGAAAAAATATGTACATACAAGACATTTACATTGTAAATGGAAGGTACTTTTAGAGTGTAGGCGCCAGCTGGGGTAAGGAGAACACAGGTTTTGGAAATGTTCCTACAGGATGCTTGAGAGAAACCAGGAAGCAAAGGTGAAGTGGAAGAGTTTTACATAATAAAAGAAAAGGATCAGCTAGGAAAAGAGAATCTCTGGTAAAGAATAGTAAGAAGGCCAATTGGGCTGTTTCAAAGATTATATAGGAAAATAGAGAATAAGAAAACTGGAAAGATAGGAATCAGTTAGGTATTTAAAAACATTGAAATTTATACCATTTTATAGTTGATTTTGGAAGTAAAAGAATGCTACTGAAGTTTTGTTTTTATATGATAGTAGTTTTCTAATGAATACTACCCCCATGCTTCTTCTCTTGGACAAAGAAAGACATTTAAGGGGAAAAAATGAATATCTCAGTCACCATTATGACACTATATGCAACAAAACATTCCATATTTATATTGCCCCATCTCTCTAGTAAAGTCACAGCAATTTTCTCATTTCTTCCCCAGGGCCAAGACTGAAATGTAATTACAAAATTTAATCTTTTATTCTTGTTTTTTTGCTTTCGTTATTGTAATCTTTACATGACTTGCTTTCCTTGTTTTTTAACTTATATTTGTACCCATTTTCATAAGTTTCCTTTTGTTTGGTGGGGGTTTTTCTGAATTTTTATTTTTTAGCCATGATTCAGGGAAGCAACCCTTGGAGAGAAAAAACTAGGACAAAGTGTTTCTGCAAGTCCTGCAGTGAAGATTCAGTAAAGTACTTGGCACTATTAAATCTTTCAACAATAGAGCATGACATTAATTGTATTAGTGGAAATAATATTAAAGAAGAAGCATTACCATCTGCTTTGCCACTATATTCTAAAGATAATGGAACCTTCCTATGTGGCTTGTAGCTGGTACTTTACATGTGTATTGCCTCCCCCATTATAATATGAGTTCCTTGAAATAAGGGATTGTCTTAATTTTCTGTTTATATTATTAGGATTTCACAGAGTGTTTTCCACAAGGCAAACATTTAACAAATAGTTCATTCATTCATAAAGGGAATATCAGTGATATCAGTTTCATACAATGGATATTAAAATCATAAAATATATATCAGATCCAGTAATCAATAGGCTGTCATTGTGTTTCCAATTCTTTGCTACCACAAAATACTTTGCTATAAATATCTGAGTTCATATAGGTTCTTTTTTCTCTTTTAAATATTCTTCAGGTAATACAGATATAAGTGATATGAATTACTCACTGTAGACAAACAGTAAGAAAATTATAGTTATTCTTCTTATGTCATTTCAAATTGATTTCCAGAATAGTTGGACCGATTAATAGCTCCACTACCTGTGTATTAGCATGTTTCTTGCATATATTTAAAATTGTATTTTATGAAGATTGAACTGGAAGTGCTATATAGAATACATGGAAGTATTATCTTGGGTTTTCCAAAGCCTTGACTATCTTTGAGGAAGTATACAAGCTTGAATATTTATTCCTGCTTCTCAGATATTGAAAGCAAGAAATAAAATAGTAGCATGAAGTGCATTCATATAAGACCTAGAAACAAAGAAACATTCCACTCAATCATGTTCTTTTGAAAATGCTTAAAGATTGGACAGCACATTACTTTTAAGCAAGTTCAAAATGGGAACCATGTCAAAATGTTATTTCATGGTGAGAATAAAAACCAATAGAATGCCAGAGCTCTCAAAAGTGCCAGTAAAAATATGACTTGTCCCTAGCTGTGTGACCCTGGGCAAGTCACTTAACCTCAATTGCCTCAGCAAAAAAAAAAAAAAATATGACTTGAATAATTTTTATAATAGCTGCCAAAATGCCCTATGATACTTTAAATCTTTCTCTAATAATACCCTTCAGTCTTAATTAGTCAAACTCCATATGTTGTCACTAATCACATTGACTTTGTTATGTCATGTGAATATTGGAGAAAAAAAGAACTTTTTGATATACTTATTTCAAATGTATTAACTCAAAATTCCAAAATGGAGGAATGAAAACGAACATTATTTCCCCTGCCAAATTATGTAGGATAATCACTCTTAAAGTTTTTTTTTTTATTTGAAAACCAATAAATCTTAACACTTCTTGAATGATAATTCCAACTAGAGGCAGCTGTGTGATATAATGGATAGAGTGCTGAGTCTGGTGTCCATAAGACCTGAAATCAAATCTGCCTCTATAATCGTGAGCAAACTTAATCTCTGCCTGCCTCAATTTCCTTAATTTTAAAATAGAGATAAAAGGAGCAAGTATTCTACAAATTTGGCAGAATCAAAAAGTGCTAAGGACAATACCTGGCACAAAGTATATAGTTAATAAATACTTGTTCCGTTTCCCCTTTATGTCAAATGATTATAAACCTTTATGTTAAAATTATGTGAAGCCATGGCACAAATTATGTAGGAAATTACTCCAAAATTTTGTTATTTGCATATCAAAAAGCCATAGCACTTCATGAGAGAGAATTCCAATTAGAGGGAGATATGTAGCATAGTGCATAGGGTGAGAGACCTGAAATCAGAAAAATTCAACTTTCAGAATCAGATCTGGCTTTGGATATTTACCAACACCATGACCCTGGGCAAATCACTTAATTCTTTTTGTCTCAGTTTCTCATCTGTAAAATGATCTATAAAATATAAATAGCTCATCTATAAAATGTAAAAATCTGTAAAGTGAGTTTGAGAGGGAAATGGCAAGCCATTCCAGTATCTCTACCAAGAAAACCCCAAAGAGGGTCATGAAGAATTAGATATGACTGAACAAGAGCAATAAAGAGGCACAATTAATATGTGTCACATCATTTCTGTGCTCAAAACTTTCAATGGCTCCTCACTTCCTTTTTTCCCCAAGACAAATGATTTATTTTCTAACATGCAGCAGCTATGCAAAGTTTACATTTTAGGGAGATGAGAAGCAATTCTTTACCAGTATGACCTAATGCGGTAGATAGGCCTGAATTCTCCTTTGAAGAGAAAGGATATATTTGATCTTAAATCAGTTGGAGAAAGGAAGCCATAGAGGAAAAACCTCTTATAGGGATGGATTAGAGAGGCATGGTGCTATAACTACTAAAGAACTAGCTGAGAGTTGTCCTAAAATCAAAAACTCTGCTCTCTATCCACCCTCCCAGGTGAGGTTATATACATCATTTCCCACAGCACCATACATAGGTACTCCATAGGAGTATCACTTCTACATGTGTAGACATATGATAGATGGCAACCCATTTATATATGTAAGTTAAAATTGACATGTTACAAGTGAAAGTTCAATATTATCACTACACATATGAGTGTCACTTTAGGTTTTGGGTAGGGAGCTCAGAATATAACAAGATTAACAATAGCTCACAAGAAGCTTATCTAATCAATTTGCCTTATTGATTGGAGAATAGATTACAACTCTGAGGACAAGGTCTCTGCTATTATATAACTTTGTAGTCAGTCAATTAATAAACATGTATTGATTACTGTGTGCTAAGCACTGGGGAAAGAAAGGTAAAAAAAAATTTACAAGGAATGCTAAAAGACAGATTTACAATCTAGCTCAGGCCTTTAAAGATAATAGGTGAATAATAAATTAATTAAAATAAATTACTAATGTTCTAAAATTATACAGATGTTACTGTTTGCAAGTATTATCATACTAGCTATATTTATCTACAGAACCCTACAAAGACTATATAAGAAATGTTCTAAAATCAATCAAAAATATTTGATTTGACCTACCTTCCACATAACAAAAAAAAAATTGTATGGAGTAAATCTGTTGTTCAAGTAGTTGAATGGAGGTAGATGAATTGCTTCCAGAAATAATCAGGAAAATGAACGTGGGCTAGATTCTCTTCAGAAATGTTAAAATCTCATTTAATTGTCCCAAGCTTCTGTGGCAATCAAGTTTCATCATTTTAATATGAAAAAGTTAATCTCAAAGGCTGCAACGCAGCTTTAAACCTGAATAATTTTAGAAGTATGAATGCTCTAATATTATAAAACACATATTTTTTTTCTTTATGAAAGCTTTTCATTTACAAAACATATTTATGGGTAATTCTTCAACATTGACCCTTACAAAGCTTTCTGTTACAAATTTCCCCCCCCCAGTCCCTACTCCTCCCCTAGATGGTAGGAAATTCACTACATGTTAATTATGTTAAAATATTTGACAAATCGAATATGTATATACATATTTTTACAATTATCTTGCTGTGCAAGAAAAATCGTATCTAAAAGAAAAAAAATCTGAGAAAGGAAACACAATTCAAGCAAACATCAATAAAGACTATGAAAAGGTTATGTTGTGGTCCACATTTCATATCCCTCTCTCTGGGTATATATGGCTTTCTTCACTGAACAATTGGAACTGGTTTGAAACATTTCATTGTTGAAGAGAGCCATGTCCATCAGAATTGATCATCATATAGTATTATTGCTGCCGTGTATAATGATCTCCTGGTTCTGCTTATTTCACTCAGCATCAGTTCATGCAAGTCTCTCCAGGCCTCTCTGAAATCATCCCACTGGTTGTTTCTTATAGAACAATAATATATTTCATAACATTCCTATACCATAAATTATTCAGCCATTCTCCAATTGATGGGCATCCATTCAGTTTCCAGTTTCTAGCCACTACAAAAAGGGCTGCCACAAACATTCTTGCACATGTGGGGGACTTTCCTTCCTTATATCCTTTGGGATATAGGCCCAATAGAAACACTGCTGGGTCAAAGGGTATGCACAGTTTGATAAATTTTTGAGCATAGTTCCAGAATGGTTGGATCTGTTCACAATTCCACCAAAAATGCATCAGTGTCCCAGTAAAACACATCATTTTTAAAAATAATTATTTATATTTTCTTTACATCTTTTTATTTTTGAAAGTTTTGTATAATACATTTTATTTAAATTTTATTAAGACTCTGCACCATGGCATTATGCATTGCATATGCTACAGTATCTGGATGACATTCTTTCTGTCACTGAGCAACAACTAATGAAGGTTTTTTTAAAAGGTTTTTTAAAGTTTGAAAATGAAATATATATTACAAATTTAAATAATCAAACTCAGATTTTTTAAAGTTTGTGGATTTTATTTTTAAAATAGCTTAAGGGGGGCGGAGCCAAGATGGCAGAGTGAAAAGGTGACTTTCTGCCTCTCCTCCGATCTTCTCTCAAATCAACAATAAAATAAGCCTCTGAACTGATCTTCAAGTCAACGAACTCAGAAATATTTGGGCACGGCTCTCTGGAGAACTTCATATCAGGTTAGTCGGACTCGGACAGAAAGATAAATAGACGACCCCTGTGCAGGCCGGAAGTGAGGGTGGGACTCAGCTCAGCTCATCTTGGAAGAAATTCCAAACTCCAAACTCCAAATTCCAAACACCTGGACTTTATCTGAGGCACTCGGGACACTCTGCCCTGATTGGGGACAGGTGTTCTGGCAGACTTGCCTTGTTTAAGGAGTAATTCGGACTTAGTCCTAGCCCCCACCGGCCCAGCACCTTAAGTCAACTCGCCAAAGTGCCCCAGGGCAAAGCGTCTTCAGCCAAGGTTTTTTTTTTTTTTTCCCCTACCTTAAAGAGATATCCACTCTGTCTAAAAAAAAAGATGATGAAGAAGCAAAAGAGAGCTCTCACCATGGACAGCTTTTATCAAGGCAAAGAAACGACCTCAGATACAGAGGTTTCTTTAGACAAAAATCCAGAAAAAAACAGCAAGGACCATCACTGGTCCCCGTTTCAAAAGGCCTTTCTGGAAGACTGCATAAAGAACCTCAAAAGAGAGATGGAGGATAAATGGGAAAATAAACTGAAATCAGTGCAAGAAGGATACAGTATCTTGCAAGAAGGATATGATACTCTGCAAAAGAGATATGAAAAAGACACCAATTTATTAAAAAATAAAATTAGTGAAGTGGAAAAAAGTGCAGTGAACAAATTGGCCAGTTACAAAAGGAACTTAAAAAGGTAACTGAAGAAAACAACACTTTAAAAATAAGAATTGAACAAATGCAAGTGAATGACTCACTAAGACTTGAAGAATCAGTCAAACAAAAACAAAAAAATGAAAAATTAGAAGAAAATATGAAATATCTCTTAGGAAAAACAACTGACTTGGAAAATAGATCTAGGAGAGACAATCTAAGGATTATTGGACTTCCTGAAAACCATGATCAAAAAAAGAATCTAAACACTATCTTCCAGGAAATCCTGAAAGAAAACTGCCCTGAGATTGTAGAATCAAAGGGCAAAATCACCATTGAAAGAATTCACCGATCACCTCCTGAAAGAGACCCCAAAATTAAAACCCCAAGGAATATCGTGGCTAAATTTCAGGACTATAGCACCAAGTAACAGATTCTGCTAGCAGCTAGAAAGAAACAATTCAAATACCGAGGATCAATAATTAGAATCTGTCAGGATCTGTCAGCTTCCACACTGAAGGATTGAAGGGCTTGGAACCAGATATTCCGAAGGGCAAAGGAACTTGGATTACAGCCAAGAATAACCTATCCAGCTAGAATGAGCATTATCCTCCAGGGAAGAAGATGGTCATTCAATGATATAGGTGAATTTCACCTATTTCTAATGAAAAGACCGGATCTGAACAAAAAATTGGACACCCAAA
>JAJPUD010026104.1:0-15610 GCA_023553655.1 Myrmecobius fasciatus
CCTCATTCTATAAGTATCTATAACATAAATATAGTTCTCAAGAGTTTTTTTTTTTCTTCTTGTTACCTTTCTATGTTTCTCTTGTGTTCTGTGTTTGTAGATCAAATTTTTTGTTCAGTTCTGGTCTTTTCAGTAGAAATAGGTGAAATTCTCCTATATCATTGAATGACCATCTTCCTCCCTGGAAGATAATGCTCATTCTAGCTGGGTAATTTATTCTTCGCTGTAATCCAAGTTCCTTTGCCCTTCGGAATATCTGATTCCAGGCCCTTCGATCCTTCAAAGTAGAAGCTGCTAGGTCCTGTGTGATCCTAATTGTGGCTCCCCGATATTTAAATTGTTTCTTTCTGGCTTCTCGTAATATCTTTTCCTTGGTATGATAGTTCTGGAATTTAGCCACAATATTTCTGGGGGGACTTATTTTTTGGGTTTCTTTCAGGAGGTGATCGGTGGATTGTTTCAAGGAGTATTTTGCCTTCGGGGTCTAAAATATCAGGGCAGTTTTCTTTTTTGATTTCCTGGAAGATAGTGTCTAGGTTCTTTTTTTCATTATGGCTTTCAGGAAGCCCTATAATCCTTAGATTGTCTCTCCTAGATCTATTTTCCAGGTCAGTTGTTTTTACTAGGAGATATTTCATGTTTTTCTCTATCTTTTCATTTTTTTGTTTTTGTTTGACTGATTCTTGAAGTCTTGATGAGTCATTCATTTCCAATTATTCGATTCTAATTTTTAATGTCTTATTTTCTTCAGTTACTGTTTTTAGTTCCTTTTGCAATTGACCACTTTTTTTGTTCATTGCATTCTTTTTCCATTTTTTCTATTTTATTTTGCAGTGATCTCATTTCGTTTCCCCATGTTTCTTCTAACTCTCTTTTAAGATTTTTTATGTAATCTTCAAAGAAAGCCTTGTGACATGGAGACCAGTTTATGTCTCTCTTTGGGGCTTTTTCTGGAGTTGCTTTACCTTTAGGGGCCTCAGGATTTGAGGTCTGTTCTTCCCTCTCTCCATAAAAGTTGTCTATGGTGAGATCTCTTTTTGGTTTTTTATTCATTTGTTTTTAAAGGTATGAGGTCTGTTTAAGGCAAAGGTGGGACAGCTGCTTTAATTTGCCCTGGGGCAGTTCTGCTGATTGAGTTATTTCAGGAACTGGGCAGTTCTGCTGATTGAATTATGTCAGGTGCTGGGCAGTTCTGCTGATTGAATTATTTCAGGTGCTGATCAGTCCTGTTGATTGATTGATTGCCCTAGGGTGCTGTGAAATGGCAGCTAGGTCCAATGCTCATCAGGGGTTCAGTGGTTCACAATCTATCCCCCTCAAAAGGCAGACCCTCCAAACCACCTGCCCACAATCAGGACAGATTAGTCCAAGAGGCCTGCAGAAGACTCCCAGGTGTGTGAAAAGCACAACGCTCCCACTCCTGTTCCGACTCCTGTTCCAGCTCCCTGCTCCAGCTCCCTGCCCTGGTCTCCCTGTGCTGCAGTCTGAGTTCAGCAGACCACCCCCCTGCCCAATTAAAACAGAACTGTTTTCAAGTTCTTCCAGAGTATCTTCTTCTAGAATCGTGTTGTCCTTCAGATATTGTGGATTTTTTTGCTTCAAAATCAGTCTAGAGGCTTCATATGTTGTTGGTTTGAGGGAAGGTTAGAGGTTACAGAGACTCCTTGGATTTAACATATATCTTAACATGCTTAAAATATATTGGATTGCTTGCCATGGGGGCGAAGGAGAGGAAAATTTAGAAGACAAGGCTATGCAAGGATCAATGTTGAAAAATTATCCATGCATATGTTTTTATTTTATTTTATTAAAGCTTTTTATTTGCAAAACATATGCATGGGTAATTTTTCAACATTGACCTTTGCAAAGCTTTCTGTTCCAAATTATCCCCTCCTTCTCCCCACCCCTTCCCCTAGATGGCAGGAAGTCTAGTACATGTTAATTATGTTAAAATACTTGACAGATTGAATATGCGTACACATGTTTCTATAGTTATCTTGCTGTGCAAGAAAAATCTGATCTATAAGAAAAAAAAAAAAAAACCTGAGAAGGGAAACATAATGTAAGCAAATATCAATAGAGAGTGTGAAAATACAATGTTGTTGTCCAGACTCAGATCCCACTCAGATCCCTGGGCGTAGATGGATCAGGAATTATTCTCTTTTGATTTTTACCATTCATCCCATTTTTGACTGGTGTTACTGGTATTAGGTGGACTAAAAAAAATTCATTGTAATTAAACAATTGCATAAGTATAATTATACAATGTAATTCTGAATTTCACATTTAATTTTTTTCTGAATTACATTGCATTTAGTTCAGTGAATTATTCTTTTTTTTTGTTTTGTTTTGACTTCTTTTTTTTATTATATCAAAGCTTTTTATTTGCAAAACATATGCATGGGTAATTTTTCAATATTGACCCTTGTAAAGCCTTCTGTTACCTAGATGGCAGGAAGACTAATACATGTTAATTATGTTAAAATACTTGACATATAGACTAAAAACTATAGTATACTTATAGCAGGTGCATATCTCTATTTTTCTATGTACATGGATTCTCTCAACTATGGAACTTAAAACAACCATCATTTAGCAGACTACATATTTTATTTCTACAGAGATCTTTACCAGCAAAACAATAATTTTAAAATATTTTTGAGAAATGAGCTGTGCTATATTTTTGCTAGTATTGTCAAAGAACAAGTTGGCAACTATTTTGTAAAAGAAAAAAAATTATGAATGTACTGCCTATTTTGGACTAAAATAATACTTTTTTTCTCCTAACTACAAAGTTCTTTTTTAAAAATTATGACTTCATAGTATGTTAGAGTAATAAAAAAGGTCAGTTATTAGATAACTGTAGGCGTACTATAAATATGTATGTGGGGTATATAACATATACATGTATAGATCCTTTCCTCCCCCCGTGTATGTATGTATGGTATAGATATGTTTATATGTAAGACTTCAGCCCCTTGTAGCAGCAAACTTGACTATCTTATCCTGAATTTCTTATTTGGGCTTGACTTTGGGGAAATAAAAGCAATGGCAATAAACACAACTACCTATAATTAAAAACAAAAATGAAAATCTTCAGGAGCAGCTGTCTAGGATGAAATTATTCTAATAAAATTGTGGCAGTAAGAATTGTAAAATATGAAATATCCCAATTTGTATTTTCACAAAAATTACAGAATTTCAGATTAGAAAGAGAGTTCACCATTTAGTCCAACCTATACTCCAAACTTACCCATTTATAAGAATGTTTTTTAAAACTTAATTTTTAACTACTCAAATGATTTGTGTGACGGTGTCTATGACTTCTCTTGATGTGATAAGGTGATTGAGTTGGTTTCCCTAATGCACACAGTATAGTATCCTGGGACTCCAATCAATTCTAGCTGTTGATGTGGTGTCAACACTTGTCTCTGTGGATGCATAGAGAATTCATGTCCATCAAAATGAGACATCTGCATACCCAAGGGTAGGAAAAGCCTCCAAATAGTAAATATTTTGTAATTTTCAATCCCAATTTTCTAACATCTTAGCACATTTCTGTCTTTTAATTTGTACCAAGTGTTTTCCTTAGTACCTAGACAGTGTTAGTCTGGAGGTCTAAGTTCACTCATATTGCAGTGATTAGAGGGACAATCATGGTCAGTTTTCCTGGGAGATGAATCTGCCTACTATGTGGGTGTCTTAGGAAATTTTGGATGGGATGACTTCAAAAAGAATTTACTAACAAACACTACAAATTACTTTTTGTCTGACTTAGTAGACATGTATATACATTTATTACACAAATTCCTGGTTGATAAAACAAAAACATGGTTTCCCCCTTGCCCCCAAATTAATACCATTTATAAATATTAGCACTAGAAATGCTTACTGATTTTCATATCTCTTTTGTTGAGTAATCACTTAACCTCAATCAACATATCAAGCTGAGATTTTGCTTGACCTGTTTTTCATCACTTGGTGTACTTGGAGCATTTGTTGTTTTTTAGTAAAAAATCATCATCCAGGGTTTTACTATTTAAAGAAAATAAAGATGAAATTTTGCAAAAAAAAAAAAAACCTTGACAAATCAAATATGTGTATACATAATTATACAGTTATCTTGCTGTACAAGAAAAATTGGATCTACAAGAAAAAAAAAGCTGAGAAGGAAAACACAATGCAAGCAAACATCAATAGAGAGAGTGAAAATGTTATGTTGTGGTTCACACTCAGATCCCACGGGCCTCTCCCTGGCCGTGTATGGTTTTCTTCATCACTGAACAGCTGGAAATGGTTTGAAACATCTCATTGTGTCAATGAAGAGAGCCATGTCCTTCACAATTGATCATCATATAGTATTGTTGCCATGTATGATCTCCTGGTTCTGCTCATTTCACTCAGCATCAGTTCATATAAGTCTCTCCAGGCCTCTCTAAAATCATCCTGCTGCTTGTTTCTTATAGAACAATAATATTCCATAACATTCATATATCATAATTTATTCAGCCACTCTCCAATTGATGGGCATCCATTCAGTTTCCAATTTCTAGCCACTACAAAAAGGGCTGCCACAAACATTCTTGTACATGTGGGTCCCTTTCCTTCCTTTACGATCTCTTTGGGATATAAGGCCAATAGAAACACGGCTGGGTCAAAGGGTATGTACAGTTTGATAACTTTTTGAGCATAGCTCCAAATTGCTCTCCAGAATGGTTAGATCCGTTCACAGTTCCACCAACAATGTATCAGTGTCCCAGTTTTCCCACATCCCTTCCAACATTCGTCATTATCTTTTCCTGTCATTTTAGCCAATCTGACAGGTGTGTAGTGGTACCTCAGAGTTGTCTTAATTTGCACTTCTCTGATCAATAGTGATTTGGAGCACCTTTTCATATGACTAGAAATAGTTTTAATTTCCTCATCTGAAAACTGTCTGTTCATATCTTTTGACCATTTATCAATTGGAGAATGGCTTGAATTCTTATAAATATGAGACAATTCTCTATATATTTTAGAAATGAGGCCTTTATCAGAACCCTTAAATATAAAGATGATTTCCCAATTTATTGCTTCCCTCCTAATCTTGTCAGCATTAGTTTTGTTTGTACAAAAACTTTTTAACAATATAATCAAAATTATCTATCTGGTGTTCAATTAAGAGTTCCAGGTCTTCTTTGGACACAAATTCCTTCCTTCTCCACAGGTCTGAGAGGTAAACTATACTATGTTCCTCTAATTTGCTTATAATAACACTCTTTATGTCTAAATCATGAACCCATTTAGATCTCATCTTGGTATGTGGTGTTAGGTGTGGGGCAAGCCCTAATTTCTTCCACACTAGTTTCCAATTTTCCCAGCAGTTTTTGTCAAATAGTGAGTACTTATCCCAGAAGCTGGGGTCTTTGGGTTTATCAAACACTAGATCCATGCATATGTTTTAAAGATAAAAAGCTTGGGCAGCTAGGTGGCGCAGTGGATAGAGCACCAGCCTTGAAGTCAGGAGGACCTGAGTTCAAATATGGTCTCAGACATTTACTAGCTGTGTGACCCTGGGCAAGCCACTTAACCCCAATTGCCTTAGCAAAAAACCAAAACAAAACACCCCCCCCCAAAAAAAAACCCAAAATAAAAAGCTTTAACAAAAAAAGTTCACAAAAACAAAATAAATAAACATACACACACCTTAAAAAATAAATAAAATACTGAGACATTAAAAAAAAGAGAAAAATCAGATCAAAAAGGAAAAAAAGACAGGTAAGCAAAGAAAAACAAAAAAGAAAATACTATGTTGCCATCCATATTGAGTCTGATAATCCTCTCTGTAGATGCAGATGGCTCTTTCCATCACAAATCTATTGCAATTGGTCTGTATGACCTCAATGTTGAAAAGAGCCACATCTATCACCTTCTTTTTGTTCTCCTCATTTCACATCAGTTCATGCAAGTCTCTCCAGGCCTCTCTGAAGTCATCCTGCTGGCCATTTCTTACCAAACAATAATATCCCATAACATTCATATACCATAATTTATTCAGCCATTCTCCAATTGAAGGGCATCTATTCAGTTTCCAGTTTCTAGCCACTACAAAAAGGACTGCCACAAACATTCTTGCACATGTGGGGCCCTTTCCTTCCTTTAAGATCTCTTTGGGATACAAGCCCAACAGAAACACTGCTGCGTCAAAGGGTATGCACAGTTTGACGCAAAGTCCTTTTTCTCTGGGATTTACATTCTATGAGAGAATGCTACTTGTACTTTAATTATAGTACAAGGAAAATTGTAAAGAGAAAGAACAGGGCCAACTGTAGTGGTGAGAGAAGGCTTCACAAAAGAACCTGAGTTGTGTCTTGAAGGGAGACAAGGATCATGAGAGACAAAAATGAAGAAGGAATTTGTTGTCAAAGTAAGGGATAACTTATATGAATATCAAGAGACTGAAGGTGAATTATTAATCCTACAAGGACATTCTGGGGTCCATGCAGAAGATGCTAGTTGGACATTTCTACTTGTTGGGTGTTTGGTGATTGAGCCTGTGCAAGAAGTATATAGCAAAATGGGGAAATTTGTTTCTCTGAGATGGCACAAATTGCCAAGTAGTGTCTGTGCAACTAGGAACAGCTAGTAGTTCAATTTGGTTGGAATGTAAAATATATGAAGGGTAGTGATCCGTGGCCTTAAATATCAGACTAAGTAAGGAGTTTGTGTTTTATCCTCTAATAATAATACTTGACAATTAAATAGTGCAATCTATGTGCCAGACACTGTAAGTGCTTCACAATTATTATTTCATTTGCTCCTTACAACAACCCTGGAAAGGTAGGGGCTATTATTTTGACTATTTTATTGTTGAGGAAACTGAAACAGAAGTTGTGAGTTGCCTAGAGTCACACAGCTAAGTGTTTGAGATTGGAGTTGAACTTTTGTCTTCTTGTGACTCCAGGCCCAGAGTTCTAACCATTGTGCAGCCCATCTGCCACAAGGCAAGATGTAGGTAATAGGAAGCCATAGGGAAGAGACATGATCTTAGAAAAACGACTTTGGCGATTATGTGGAGGATGGATTGGAGTGGGGAGAGACTCAGTAGAGGAAATAACTAAGAGGATATTACAATAGTCTAGGCAGTTGGTGAGGAAGGCTTGTATTAGGCTAGTAGAAGAGTAAATTGGAACATATTCCTAGGCAGTGGGGAAAGAGTTAGGAGAAGACGGGATTGATAAAGCAGTTGGCCTTGTCAAAGAGAAGGCCATCTTTTTGTCACAGACTAAAGTGAAGAAGGAAAGAATGGGTGTCCATGTAGAGGAGTGTTGAGAGAGGAGAGATTGTCCTGCATATGACTATTTGCTCAGTAAAGCCAGAGGCAACATTTGCTGAGAAAAATGATGCTGAAGTTTGGAATAGCCATCAAAGGATGGATGGAATTGAGAGAATCCAAGTTTGCAATAATCTGAATTTGATAATCTGGAGAATCAGAAAGGAATGGTGTGGATGACTCAGGGTGCAGGTTTGGCTGGATGTAAATGGAAGTAGGAAAGGAGGACAAAGGAGTCAAGTGTGCAGGACAATGTAGAGCCAGACTTGCCAATTGTGGGATCAAGATTATGAAGAGGAAAAGGAAATCAGAGGAGAGATGAGGGACTGATCAGGATGGAGAGGTTGGAAGTTATAGGACAGAAGGGAAGAAGATTATCATGAGGACAAAGAATCAGTTTAGAAGCAAAGCAGAAAGGCAGGTGGAGGGATTTGGGATTCTTGTTATAAAGGTGGCCTAATTTAGGGTGATGGTCAAGTTTAGGGTATGGCCATCCCTGGGCGTGGTTGAAGTAGATTATTTTCCTTGGAGAACAGTGAGGTAGCTGGGAGGCCTTCTTACTTCTCCCTTCTGTTTGATTCATTAAAGACTTTTCTGCCTCACCTTGAAATTTGGGCTGGGTTTGGAATAGAAAAAGGAGTGAGATTCTGAGATTTACATTTTTTTTTCTTTATTACCAAAATAATTTGAGCACATCTTTAAGTTGGAATTGACCTGTAAACATTGTATGTTGTATCAGATTACAAAAAGCTAGTGGAAGTCTAATTTATAAGAATATTGATACATTTAGGAAGGAATTCTAGAATTCATTTCAAAAGACATTTACTGCTTGTTGTGTTAGGTACTGGAGGGACCTTACATAGAATCACAGGATCACAGATTTAGAGCTGAAAGAGACTTTAGAAGTCATCTGGTCTAGACCTCTTTAGAGATTTGTATGGGCTATAATAATTCACCTTTATTCAAAATATTTTATAAGTATATAACAATGCTGTAAGCTAGCTTTTTTTTTTAAATAGATGAAGAAACTAAGTCTTAGTCTCAGTGTTAGTAAATGCTTGTAAATGGAGTCCAAGATCCATGCTATTTCATTTTATAATCCAGGGCACTATATAATTGGGCTTTGGAATTAGAAAATGGGTCCTAAAAGAGTTTTGATGATTAGAGAAGAAGAGGAAAGGTATTGGAGGGTGGATTAGCAATATGAACAACAACAAGGAAGTGGGAATGATTACAGGAAGGAACTTGAGTAGAACTGAGGATGGTTACTCAAAGGCAATGAGAAATTAGTTTGGACAAGTCGAAGGTGCATTTGGGGCAAAAGATCCAAGTTTAAATCTCAGTCTTGCCACTTACTTTCTGTGTGGCCTTAGGCAAGGCTAAATGACAGACCTTGGACTCCAGGAGGGGACTCCAGGAAGTTTAAAATTATACTTTTTTTTTTTTTTTTTTTTTTTTTATCAACAACAGCCACTTTACAAACCTTACAGGATAAAGTATTCTCAGCCTCTAGTTTTTTTTGTTTTTTGTTTTTTTTCCCCTTTGGGAGAAAGATTTTTTTACCTGGCTTATAGACTGGCATTTTATTGGAAGAGTTGAGGAGATTTGGCTCTGGTGATAATCAATGTTATCTATGTCAATGGAGGGCATTAAATTAAGCATACCCTCAAACCTTTGCTACTTTGGTCCTCTTACCCAAAAGTATAGCTTCATGTTAAATAAAACTAATTAATTGCTAGAGAGCTGAAAACCATTGAAGTGAGGATAAATTTGAATGTTCCAGCACTTGGAGAAACATTATCACTATCTCTAGCTCAGAAGGCTACAGAGTGCATTGTAGTGTAGTGATAGTTGGCTTTTGGGAAGTTGGGATCCAGCAACGGTACAATGTTGTCTAAATTAAAAATCAGCACCATATGTGCAGATTTAAGGCAACTCCATTAGAAGAGTAGAGACATATATAGAAAAGATATCCCCAGTATACAGAATGAATTTTTGAGAAGAATATTTCTTTTTTTATCTTATCCAGAGCAGAAAATGTCCTTTTTAGGATCCAAAGAGAAACAACTACATTTATTCCACATAGAATGTTATTGTGTAATATTTTATGTAATATACATTTATATAGTTATTACCTTTTTGTAAACATGCCTGTGTGTACATATGTATACATATGTATGTATTTAAATTTTATGTTTGCATGTTCTATTACTAGTAGGTACTTAGTGTTAAAAATTCTGAAAAGAATCTTCTACAGCACAAAGTCCTATATATCCATATACTTTAAATGTTATTTGAATAAGATTAAGATATCTGTATTTTACTGATGAGAGAGAAGACTCTAGTCTTCTAGTTCTAAGTTCTAGGCTTTTCTCATTACTGTCACTAAATCTGAGGAGTACAGGAAGCATCCTCCAAGACAGTAGCATTCAGCATACTCTTTAGAACTTTGGGACCTTTTAGGTTCTTTGAGTGTTTAATTTCTGTTGATTGAACAGTCACTGTCCTCTGCCAACATGCCATACCATCTATTGCTAATTATACTTATTGGAATCTATTTTGATGTGCCTGTCATTTACTCCTGAAACTTTAAACAGATTCAGGTCATCTCTAGCTCATAAACTCATTCTATCTTGGTTTGTTCTTATCCTGGGTAATTCTACTGTATCCTTTGGATCACCAGTTTTATGGATAGCAAATTTATTAGTTTCCTTGAGCTTTTCTTTTAATATTTCTTCCACCTAAATTGAGTGGATGCTCATCAGTTAGGGAATGGCTGAACAAGTTATGGTATATGAATATAATGGAATATTGTTGTTCTATAGGAAATGATGAGCGGGCTGGAAAGACTTGCATGAAGTGATGCTAAGTGAAGTTGAGTAGAATCAAGAGAACATTGTACACAGTAACAATAAAATTATATGATGATCAACTTTGATAGTCTTAGCTCTTTCAATAATGAGGTGGTTAAATTTATTTACATACAAAATACTAAGTATTGTGTATAAGGAAGTAGATGGTAAAAGATTAATTAAATAATTAAAGAGATTTTTTCTTTCTTTTCTTTCTTTTCTTTTTCTTTTTTTTTTTTTGGCTGAGGCAATTGGGGTTAAGTGACTTGCCCACAGTCACACAGCTAGGGAATGTTAAGTGTCTGAGACCAAATTTGAACTCAGGTCCTCCTGACTTCAGAGCTGGTCCTCTATCCACTGTGACACCTAGCTGCCCCAAATAGATTTTCTTTTGAACTGAAGTCTTCAGGTGTGTTATTTAAAAATAAATGGATTTTGTCCTATTGTTTTTTTGACTAATTTTTTGGATATGGAAATAACAAATAGAAATACTTTTATAGCTTTGAATGAATTTTTTATTTTGATGTTTTAATATTTTAATTATGAAATTGCTGGTATTTCTTCATTCATTTTTTATTATTTAATACCACTTTTAAATAGCTTCCTGAACCCATAGGGATCACTATCTTTCCTAAGATCTCATAAAGGACTTTTTTCAATTATCATGAAATTTTGCAAATTATAGTTGTCTTTTTATAGGTTAGCTACTTCCTAGTTTGTGAGTAATATATGAGGACTAGACAGTTATATAAGCTCTTTATCTTCTTGAGTGGCTAATATATTACTGCTAAGTATGTTCTTAATAAATCATGGGCTGAATTCTAAATTCTGATGTTGGAGTCAAAGTTAAGGATATGTAAGAAGCATATGTCATTTATTCTTAGGAGAAAATATCAGATTTAATTAATCTTTGCTTGAAAATGTAATAAATTGAATTGAACACTTAAAAATAAAGTTGCATATATGGCAAAGACCTTGGGGATTTACAGATTCATTATGAATCATTGCTTTATTTTTGTGTCTGCTTTTCACTTGTAGGTGATTAAGTTCCAGTTTCATGCCTTAATCGTTTATTTTAGTGTTTAGTCTTACTATGTTTCAAACTTAGATAAATGAAGACTAGTTAATGTTTTTAACTGTAGGTGAATATATTGTAGTGCCAGAGAAACTGAGGCAAGACAGAGATTAGAAGTTTTTAATATTTTATTAATGGAGAGCTTTGACTTGTCTGCTGAACTGGACTCTTATCTCAAAGTGTTCTGCATTTAGTAATTAATTCTAGAGACTTTTATAGGGCTCCAGTTATCAGGGAAACAAAGGCAAGGGGGAGAAACATCCAGTAAGTCATAATTTCAGAAAGGACTATAAATTCTGATAAATTGGGAGTGAAGAAGCTAGAGACAGGAAGTCTGGACAAGAGAGAAATAGGGTGTCGGCTAGGTATTTGAGATAACCAATCCGGAGTTTTATGACTCTTTTGGAATGCCAGAGTGGTCAGATCTCTCCAGCCCTAATCACCTCAGTCCTAATGGTCAGGAAAGTGGGGGGAGACAGAGTATTAACTCAGGGAAATTGAGATATTATAATTCAGGGAAACTAATGCAGGGAAGCTGAGGTATTACAATTCAGGGAAACTGAGTTATTTTAATATGGATTACCTTTAAATAAACTGAGATTAAACTTCAGGGAACCTTTTGTGCCCGTTGTGTGCAAAGTATTATTATAATTAATTACATTTAAACTTTTACCTAAAAGAAAGTTATATAGATTTATTGAGGTATAGAATCTTCTTCAGCAAAATTCCTGAGTCTATCTCATGGACTTTGTGTTTCTGTAAGTATCTTTCATGCTTGGTTCTGGCTTGTTACATTTTCAATCTTCATTCAGCCTTATTTATTTGTTTATTTGGTTAAGACTTGCAGAATGATGGTATATATATATATATATATATATGTATATATATATGTATATAGTTAACATTTTCTAATTATGTTGAAAGAATTGACCTTCACTGACTCTATTTGCATGTAAGATAAATAAGTGCAAATAGGAATAAAACTCAAAAAATGGTACTAAAACCATTGTCACCAGTCAGAATTTTTATTATAGCATTGTATGAAATCTGTTTGTGTTGTTCCTAAAGATCTCTTGGTTGCCAGTGCCAATGGTCTTTTCTCAGTCCTTATTCTGCTTGATTTCTCAGCAGCTTTTGATAGTGTTGCTCACTTTTTCTTCCTTGATACTCTCTTCTCTCTAGGTTTTTAGGATCCCATTCTCTCCCGATTCACTTCCTACTTCTGATACCTCCTTTTCTGTCTCCTTTGTTGTATTCTTTTCCAGACTATGCCTTTTAACCCGAGGTGCCTTCCTGTCCGGGACCCTCTTCTCTTCTCCCTGGATACTATTTCATTTGGTGATCTCATCAGCTCCCACAGATTTAATCTCTTTGCTGATGATTCTCAAATCTCCTATCCTATCCCAATCTCTCTGCTGCTCTCCAGTCTTCGATCTGCAGCTGTCTTTCAGGAACCTTGAACTGGATATTCTATAGAAATCTGAAACTCAATTTGTCCAAAACAGAACTCCTTATATTTTCCCCTGAGCTCTCTCTGCCTCCTACCTTCCCTTTTATTGAGGAGAGCAACATCATTCTCTCAGTGCTTTAGGCTCACACCCTGGAAGCCAACCTGGATTCCTCCCTCTCCTGCCCCCTTCCCATCCCAAGGCCCGCCACCTTCCCCTTTGCCAGATCTCTGCAACGGGCCGCCCTTTCTCCCCTGCCACTGCCACCATCCAAGGGCTAACCCTCATGGCCTTGGCTGTTGTAATAATAGCCTGCTGTTAGGTCTGCCGGCCTCAGCTCTCCCTATTCTAAGCCGTTCTCCCTTCATCCATTGAAGTGGTTTTCCAAAGCATAGATCTAATCATGTTACATGCCTCTTCTTCCCCCTCTGAAAACTCCCTTGACTCCCTGTTGTCTCAGAATCAAATACAGAGTGATTTGTTTGGCCCCCAAACCCTCATAACCTAGTCTGTCCCTACCTTTTTAGTCTTACACCTTCCTCCCCACCATTTACTCTCTGGTTCAATGACACTAGCCTCTTGCTTGTAAAACAATCTGTCTCTTGGCTCTGGGCATTTTCTCTAGCTCTCCCATCTGCCTGGAATGCTTTACTGTGTCTGTTCCCACAAATGACCTTCCTTGGTTTCTTCCCAACTAAAATCCTATATTCCATAGGAATCCTTTCTCAACCCCTCTTAATTTTAATGCTTTCCCTTTGTTAATGATTTCCTATTTATTCTGTATATAACTTACTTTGTATGTATTTGGTTTCATATTGTCTCCTCCCTTAGATTGTAAGATTCTTGAGGGAAGGGACTGTTTGCCTTTTTTTTTTTTTTTAAGTAACCCTAAGTTTATCACTGTGCTTGGCACAAAGTAAGGGCTTGATAAATATTGATTGATTAATTATTGAGAATCAACAGAGGAAAGTTGCTTCAGTGCTAATTGTTTGATCCTGAAATGGGAGTATACAGGAATAATATATTATAGCAGGAAGGAGTAAGGGAACTAAGAAATGAGACTACTGCTTACTTGACCAATGTAGATAGCACTGAACTTTAGGAAGTAGCAATGAGTAGATTTGAGTTTGATTTTTGAGAGAGACTGGCTGAATGTGGTAAGCAGTAGGAATTTAGGGAGGAAGGAGAATCTTTTTTTTTTTGCTTCTGGCTGAGGCAATTGGGGTTAAGTGACTTGCCTAGGGTCACACAGCTAGGGAATGTTAAGTGTCTGAGGTCACATTTGAACTCAGGTCGTCCTGCCTTCAGGGCTGGTGTTCTATCCACTGTGCCACCTAGCTGCTCCTTGAATATTCTTTTGATTTGGGGCTTTTTTGATACATAAGTGGATCTATTGCTTTGATTGATCCTCCAGTCCTTCATTTCCTCCTGTTGTCATCTTGTTTTACTGCTTTATCTCTTTCTATAAATCCCCAGAATGAATCCTTTCAACATGCCAGAAGCCTCAATTATGTTGACTTTGGACATTTCCTTTAATTTTAATGCTAGGGAAGGATACTGAAACAAATGATCATATTATCTTTTAGTTTAGATTTATAGACTGAAGCATAATCCAGTGTCTATTTGTTTTATTGGCCATTAGTAGTAAAGAATTGGTAGTGAATGGGAAAAAAATCACCTATGAGTACAAGGTACCTGAAAGCAAATACAGGGATTCAGTAAAGAACAAACTGTGCTGACTGATTTAATGTGTCTTGTGATAGAATAATAGGTACTGATAAAAAGCTTTAGATAATATATTTTAAGGCTTCGTTTTTATGCTCCATATTATGTTCTTATCAGCAGATTAGTAAAATATGATCTAGTTCTGTGGTGTTTTTAACATTCTGCAATTGTATTCTGTGGAGTAGAAATTAATCATCTCCTGAATATAGCCTAGAAGTTTAAAAAAATGATGGCTACATCTTGTGTACATGCTACTGCTAAACAAAAACTGTTTTGTCAAAAGATTTCATTTGAACCACATGGTGTTGTTAAACTATTTTACCAAAGGATTTTCAGTTGAACATGAGATTGCATGCCTAAATCTAGAGGATTATTTTATTGTTGTGTGGTTGGAATTGTGGCTAGGTGGTTAATTTTTGTACTTAGAATCAGTAGTACTTTCAGATATATTAGTTCTGTTTAATACATAGTTAAAAATAAAACTACCTAAAAAAAACCCAGGCCAAGCCAAAAGCTTCCTAAACATCCCAAACCTTTGCTGTCAACACATCAGAGAAACATAATATTCTGTTGAAAAAGTTATAAACAAGATTTCCAGTGAAAAAATTGACACCAAAGTGGCTTCAAGAATAATTCACTGGAATAGAGCACCAGGCCTGAAGTCAGGAAGACCTGAGTTCAAATCTAGCACCAGACATTTAACACTTTCTATTGGTGTGACCCTGAACAAGGCACTTAACCCCAATTGCTTCAGCAAAAAAAAAAAAAAGAATAACTCACTGGGGAAGCAATAAATTGGGAAATCATTTTTACATTTAAGGGTTCTGATAAAGACCTCATTTCTAAAATATGTAGAGAATTGTTTCATATTTATAAGAGTTCAAGCCACTCTCCAATTGATAAACGGTCAAAGGATACCAACAAACAATTTTTAGATGATGAAATTAAAACTATTTCTAGTCACATGAAAAGGTGCTCCAAATCACTATTGATCAGAGAAATGCAAATTAAGACAACTCTGAGGTAGCACTACACACCTGTCAGATTGGCTAAAATGACAGGAAAAGATAATGACAAATGTTGGAAGGGAGGGAAAACTGGGACACTGATACATTGTTGGTGGAACTGTGAATGCATCCAACCATTCTGGAGAGCAATTTGGATCTATGCTCAAAAAGTTATCAAACTGCATACCCTT
>JAJPUD010026105.1:0-16883 GCA_023553655.1 Myrmecobius fasciatus
TCCTACCTTCGAAATTCATCCCTGTCTCCAGCCTGCATGAGGGCCACGACAGTATTGGTGACTGAAGTCCCAATATTGGCTCCCATGATAATGGGAATGGCTGCCTTTACTGTCAGCACTGTCAAAGGAAAAAGGTAAATGAGGAAGAAAAAATATGGAAATTCACAGGAAAAATAAAGCTTAAACAAGTTAAGGAATCAGTATTTAAAAAAAAAAAAAAAAAAAAAAAAAGCTGAGAAGTCTATGGAGTCCAAGTTTGATGAGCAGTAGGAAGGAAGACTTTCTCCAAGGTCCTCAACCAGCCATTCAGCCTTTCTTTGTCTCAAGATCTGTGTGGTGAAGAACAACACACTACAGCTGCAGCCAAGGGCCCAGAACTGTAGCTAGGGTAGGAAATGGCGAGAAAATTGGAGACAATGGAGGGAAGTGTGATCACTACTCCCATAGGGTCTGTAGCAAGAGATTTGTCCCCATATTGGAAGGATAGCAAAGGAGGAAGACAGAGATTAAAGGGCAGCCCACCTGGTGAATAAACACAGAATTCTGAAATTTGGACTGAGATTTTCAAATGGATCTAGGTTTTCCCAACTAACAAGACTCTCTTTCTCCATCCTCCCTCAATCTCCTTTTCTCTCTCCTTCTTTCACTCCCCCTCTCTCTGGCTCTGTCTCTGTGTGTGTGTGTCTCTGTGTCTCTGTCTCTTTCTCTCTCTCTCTCGTTCCCTCCCTCTCTTTGTTTTTGTGTCTGTTTCTGTTTTTCTGTCTCTCTCTCTCTCTCTCCCTGTCTCTGTCTCTCTCTGTTTTTGTCTCTGTCTCTCATTGTGTGTGTGTGTGTGTGTGTGTGTGTGTGTGTGTAGGAAAGCAAACTCACATGAAGAGGACACCATGCTGACAATGATGGACGAGGACGTGCTGGAACTCTGCACCATGACGGTCACCAGGACACCAATCACCAAGCCAGCCAAGGGGTTGGTCAACACCGAGCCATCACGGAAAATCTCCCCAGCCATTTTTCCTGCAAAAGTAATGATTTTTTGTAAAATAACATAATTGTTGGTTGGGTCTGTTGGGCCACAGCCCAAAGGCTAGGGGCCACTGGGTAGGAAGGAGGAGTGAAGAGTCACTGGCAATGGGGCAGGGGACCGCCAGGGTCCGGTCAGGTTTTAGGAAGCCGTGAGCCAGATCCTGCCTCGGTCTCACTCTGTGACATACACAAGGCGCCTAACTCTTCTGCACAAATTTCAAAGTGCCATCAAAGTGCCGGGTATTCTCATCATTCGCCCAGAACCTCACCACCTTCTCCCCCAGTGAGGGTCTCTGCTGGATCAGAACAAATCCTCGGCTGTTCCTGGGCCCTGGGAGAAATACTCTGGCCTGGAAAGGTCCCTCCTCCTCCTCCCCTCTCTCCCCAAGTGTTCTTCTGTTGCAGGTGAGGGACACTCCTCCTTTCCAACTTTTCCATCCAGCTCTGTCCCTTCCAACTGTCTTCATTAGGCTCCTGAGGCAGCTGGCTGATGCAGTGCATAGAGACAGGAGTTCAAATGCGGCCTCAGTCACTTAGTCCCTGGGAGATCCTGGACCAGTCCCCTGACTGATTCTCAGACCCGGCTGACTAGACTAGAAAGTGCATCTTCCTCCCAGGGCTGCTGTGAAGCTGAGATCTGAGTGCTGAGTGCTGAGCCCGGAGCCCAGCCCGGGGTAAATGACATATAAATGCTGGTTCCCTTCCCCCATTGGGCTCACTGAGGGCACATCCACATGGAAAGATGTTCAGAAGACCCAAAAGCCTTTCATGTACACACACACACATGGCAGAGGACCTATCACACATTTTTCTCAGAAACCTAATCCTAAAATGTCTTATACCCAAGGACTAGAGGCTAAATAAAGTGGGTCAGGCCCTGGAGAAGGGTCAGGAGGGAAGGAAGGAAAGTAATAATTGGCCAAAGAATAGTTCAAAAGAAGGGTTGAGAGGCAGCTAGGTGGTGCAGTGGATAGATCACCAGCCCTGAAGTCAAGAGGACCTGAGTTCAAATCTGGTCTCAGACATTTAACACTCCCTAGTTGTGTGACCCTGGGCAAGTCACTTAACCCCAATTGCCTCAGCAAAAAAAAAAAAGAAGAAGAAGAAGAAGAAGAGTTGAGATTGCTTGTTGATTGGCTACAGGCTGAACCAAATCAATTAAAAGAAAGAAAACCAACC
This sequence comes from Myrmecobius fasciatus, assembly GCA_023553655.1. Lineage (NCBI taxonomy): Eukaryota > Metazoa > Chordata > Mammalia > Dasyuromorphia > Myrmecobiidae > Myrmecobius > Myrmecobius fasciatus. The sequence continues at coordinate 2,203 of JAJPUD010026105.1, forward strand.
ATAAACCTTTGACCTTTTCTGATGTCGCTTCTCATACCTCCAACCAGTTGGAAAGCGCTGCTGAGAATGTCCAAGGAACACACAAATAAATAGAGAAATCCCAGGAGGAGAATCGCTTTTCCGAACCCTCTGAAGACAGCCATTATTTTCCCTGTGGTGTCTCTCTCTGTAAAAACAAAGAGGAAGTGAATAAGCCTTTATTAAACACCTACTGTGTGCCAGCCCCTGTGCCAAGTGCTATGCAGCTGTGTATAGCTTGCCCTGTCCAGTTGCACACACACACACACACACACACAGAGGATCTGGCATTTTGTGCAATCATGCCCCATCTCTTTCTAGCCAGGAGAAGGCAGGCTGGAGTTGCCAGCTTGGGTAATACATTAGAAACTTCATTGGAAGAAGCGTGCCATTTACTTGTTCCAATAAATGGTCCCCAAATTTGGCCCTCTCTTCATTAAAAAAGCCCCATTTGTGGAGAAGCTTTTGGACACCAAAGAAATTGAGGGCTGAAAGAAAGGAGGCTGCCCCACGGGCTTGCTAAGTGCTACAGATAATGGGACCAGGCAGTTCCAGGTAGAGGGATCCCGAGATAATGGCCAGCCAGAGCACTTAGTGCTCTTCAGAAGGGCAGTAGGGCTCATTTTGGGTATTGGGTTTCACAGTAAAAATGACAATTTTGCTTTTATAATCTTTGGGCCCCAAATCTTCCTAATGATGCTGGCCAGCCCCAGGAGGATCGGCCCTTAGTCCTGCCCCAGCCCCTTCCCACAGCCCAGCCCATCTCTGGGAGATTCACAGCACCTGCCCCTTCTCTCTGGCCCCTAGGCTCCATGCTGGTTGCCCCTTTCATCCAGTGTTCCTGCTCCCAGTTTCTACTTTCTGCCCCCCTTCCTTGTCCATAAGCAACCCCTGCCTTCCAAAAGCCCAGTTCAGTGGCCAGGTGAGATTCATTCATTTATTTACACTTTTTTATGAGCCAGCTGGGCAGAAAGCCTGTGCCAGGAGCTGGGGACCTCTAGAAACAACTGAGACACCTTCCTTACCTCACACCTGTAATCTAACGGACGAACACTATGCCCAAATGGGAAATGAGAGGTACAGAGTGGAAGGGAAGAAGGAAGAAGTAACGGGAGAGCCAAAGTGGCCAGAGGGCTTTGAACCTGGCAAAACACTTCAGATCTTTCATCTCACTTATCCTCACGTGAACCTTGTGAGACAGGTGCTGCTATTATCCATTTTACAGCTAAGGAAACTGAGGCTGAGGGCACCTGGATGACCGAGCTGGGAAGTGTCCAAGGTCTATTCAAATTCAGGGTTTGTGACCCCAGATCTAGTGTTCTATCCATGTGCCAACTGGTGTGCACCTTGTGGTGTGCACGGAGGGAGAAGCAGTGATGAAGTTTACAAGCGTAGCTCATTTTGTTGGGCTTTGCAGACATCCTTTAAGTCCATCAGAGCCATTTTTCCAACAGCATGTGGTCACAGAGTGTCGTAATTCTCACAAAACTGCAAACTTTCTTCTTATTATTAAACATGTTATTGTGATGTCACAATTATAATTGTTTGGGGCACCACAAACGGAGCCCATGGAACTTAACAAATGTTGCGTGTCCTACCTACCTGCGGTTCTTTCTTCCTTTCTCATTTTCTCCCTCTACCTGGGCCTCCCTCTTCCCTGAGACACAACAATATTAACATTAGGCTCTAACTGTTCAAGAGAAAGGAAGCCAACAGATAAGGCAATTAAATAAGAAAGAAATTGCCATAGCCATCCCAGCCTTCAGATCAATCAGCAGCCATCAGTGTGGAGATTCCACCAGCAATTAAATAATAAAGAAATTTCCATAGCCACCCAGCCTTCAGCAACCGCCATCTTGATCAATCAGCAGCTATCAGTGTGGAGGTTCCACCAGCAATTAAATAAGAAAGAAATTGCCATAGCCATCCCAGCCTTCAGATCAATCAGCAGCCATCAGTGTGGAGATTCTACCAGCAATTAAATAATAAAGAAATTTTCATAGCCACCCAGCCTTCAGCAACTGCCATCTTGATCAATCAGCAGCCATCAGTGGGGAGATTCCACCAGCAAAAAATATTATGACTTAAAGCTCGGGCGATGTCAGCATTTTTCAGCAATAAAATATTTGAAATTAAATTTATATTTTTAGACATAATACCATTACATGTAATTAAGTACATAGTTTTATTTAGACATAATGCTACTGCACACTTAATAGACTGCAGTATAGTATAAATATAATTTTTATATGTACTGAGAAACCTCATGTAATTTACTTTATTGCAAATTCACTTTATTATGATCTAAAACCGAACTTGCAACACTTCTGAGGTATGTCTGTTTATTCCTCACCCCCCACTTCAGAAATGATGATCCCCAGAAATTTCATGAGCTCATCCTAGAGTGCAAGATGGACCATTTGCCAGAAGGTCGTCCCATCTGATACTCCCATGCTGTGCATTTGCCCACTATCTTGCCTCTTTCCTACTGAATTTGTGGAGCTGCCACCATCCCCAAGATAAGATTTACCTCGCCCTCATTTGCTTTGGAGCATCCTGAGTACACATTCATAAGCACAGACACATTTAATTAATTGTATTAACGTTGATGATGGTCATAATGAAATTCATCTTTAAGCTATCAACAGTGCCCAAGAGTGTAACAGTCTAGTGGCAGACAGCAAATAGCAAAACATAAACCCACTGCTGGCTCCCAAAGCCAAGCCAAGGAGGCACATTTGACCAGAACCAGAAGCCCTGGTGAATGACCAGTGGGAAGAGAGGCAGGATCCAGGTTATTAACCAATTTTGAATATCCCCAAATCTATACCTGGGTCTTGAACATAGTAGGCTTCTAAAAATATCTGCAGAATGAATCATACTGTAATTGTAGGAAGGAGCCTCCCATCATCCCGTCTTCCCCTCTAATTCTTTTAAAAGACTCTCTTGTCCCACCCCCCCCAGTCATTCCAAACTGACTGTCCATTTGCACTAATGGGAACTCATTCCACTTAGGGACATTTCTTGGATTTAATGAGATGCCTCATCCTTGTCCTGGAACCTCCATATAATTTCTAACAATTCCAATTCACCCTCTTCCACAAGACATCCCTTCATGCATCCAAAGCCTTCCTAGCTCCTTCACTACAATCCAGCCAGCCTGCCTGCACTCTATTGCTATCCCATCCAAGTCTCTGAACTGCTTCACTGCACCCAGGACAGAACGTACTACTTCAGATACGCTCTGGCCAATAAAAACACTTACCGGGAGCCAGACACCCTCCTTCTATGAATGCAGGCCAGCATAAAGAGGCAGGGTGATGTAGCACAGAAAGATTCACCCTGGAGGCACTGAGATCTCAGTTCAAATCTTGCTCTCCCAATACCCATGATTTTGGACAAAGCATTTCTAAAACCCTAAGTTATAGATGAATTGCCAATCTATATCAGCAGAGGAAATTTCTAGACTGAGTTTGCTAGATTATGAAATCAGATTTGAACCGAAAAGAAAGAGATTACCTCCGTTTTCAAAATAAATCAGTGAGACGGAAATGTCCTACTATTGGTTCCTATTAAGATGAACTTTTTTTAGTTTTTGTACAAACAAAACCAATATAGTCAAGATTAGGAGGGAAGCAATAAATTGGGAAATCATCTTTACATTTAAGCGTTCTGATAAAGGTCTCATCTCTAAAATATATAGAGAATTGTCTCATATATATAAGAATTCAAGCTACTCTTCAATAGATAAATGGCCAAGGGATATGAACAGACAATTTTCAGAGGATGAAATTAAAACTATTTGTAGTCATATGAAAGGGTGCTCCAAATCACTATTGATCAGAGAAATGCAAATTAAGACAATCCTGAGGTACCACTACACACCTGTCAGATTGGCTAAAATGACAGGAAATGATAATGATGAATGTTGAAGGGGATGTGAGAAGACTGGAACACTGATGCATTGTTGGTGGAGCTGTGAACGGATCCAGCCATTCTGGAGAGCAATTTGGAGCTAGGCTCAAAAAGTTATCAAACTGTGCATACCCTTTGACCCAGCAGTGTTTCTATTGGGGCTATATCCCAAAAAAATCATAAAGGAAGGAAAGGACCCCACATGTGCAAGAATATTTGTGGCAGCCTTTTTTGTAGTGGCTAGAAACTGGAAACTGAATGGCTGCCCATCAATTGGAGAGTGGCTGAATAAATTGTGGTATATGAATGTTATGGAATATTATTGTTCTGTGAGAAACGACCAGCAGGATGATTTCAGAGAGGCCTGGAGAGACTTGCATGAACTGATGCTGAGTGAAATGAGCAGAACCAGGAGATCATTATACACGGCAACAACAAGACTATATGATGATCGCTTCTGATGGACATGGCTCTCTTCAACAATGAAATGTTTCAAACCACTTCCAATTGTTCACTGAAGAAAGCCATATACACCCAGAGAGAAGGATGTGAAATGTGGACCACAGCATAGCATTTTCATGCTCTCGATTGATATTTGCTTGCATTGTATTTCCTTTCTCTGATTTTTCTTTCTTGTAGATACGCTTTTTCTTGCACAACAATAAGTGTGGAAATATGTATCCATATATTCGATTTGTCAAGTATTTTAATATAATTAACATGTAGTGGATTTCCTGCCATCTAGGGGAGAGGTGGAGAGTAGGGGGGGAAAATTTGTAACAGAAAGCTTTGTAAGGGTTAATGTTGAAGAATTACCTATACATATGTTTTGCAAATAAAAAAGAAAATAATAAAAAAAGAAAAAAAATTAACTTTTTTTTATACGGACTGCCCTAACATCAAGTTTTTTCTATCATATATTAGTATACTATAGAACAGCATGAATCTTCTTAACACCTTTAGGAACCAAATTCATGGGATTTGGATAAAAGAGGTAAGGAGAATCCAAAGGTTCCCAATGGCCATTGTCCAAGGAAGAATGAGAAACCAGAGATATTATAAAGAATATTCTAATGGAGTACTAAACTGAGGCATAAATTGAGTTCAAGCAGCCCATCAATAATCCACATTGAGAGATATAATATAATAATAAATGTTCACAGGGCCTTAACTAAGAAAGTCCTCTACCCCTGTAGAAGGGGCAGAAAGACAGGCTTGGGGGCATGAGAAAAATGATACCAGCCAATGTTTCTGCAGTGCTTTAAGATGAGCTCAATGTTTTCTTTCACAACCTTGTGAGGCAGAGAGTCTTAATATAACAACATTTCTAAATCCAAACTCACTTCTTTAGGAAGTGTCAAAAGCAAAACAAACCAGATTTTTAACCGCAATTCCAGGGCTCTTTCCACTACATTGTATTACCTGGAAATGGTAAGATTCTGCCCTTTCCCACAAAGAGAAACTCAGGTCTATATTCATATTCTCTCTCTCTCTCTCTCTCTCTCTTTCTCTCTCTCTCTCTCTCTCTCTCTCTCTCTCTCTCTCTCTCTCACACACACACACACACACACACACACACACCCTTATATAATGCTGAAGAAGGAAATGGCTACCAGAAATAAAATACATCGCAAAAGTAGCAGTAGGTCATATATCCTCCACTGAATGAGGTGGTCCAAGGAAGTTAACATTACCTGACCATTTGATCTCCGAATCCTTAAAATTAGACATGTCCCATGGGTCTTGCTCGACTGCTGGCTCTTCAATCAATGCAATAGTAGAGTAAGATGGCAGAAGTTCTATCTTGCTCACAGGAGAATGGGCATTATCTACCATAAAAAAACACAAATAAAAACCCATTTCTCTTGGGGAGGAGTGGAAGATGGCAGCATCATGTTACTTCAAGATGAACGGAAGAACTTACTGCTGGAGCTTTCTTTATCTTTTGCAGATACAGTGGATTGTTGGATGGTAGCCTCTTCAACATACTTCTTAGGATCAGAGTGGGAGTTACCCAATTCAGGCCAAGGAGCCATGGTCTATGAATAATGAGATTTTAAAAACTTAAAATGGGCATCAACTGGATTTTATATCAACAAGGACCCCAGAAATATTAGGTATACAATAATAGCTCCAACAAAATCAATCACTGGTTCTAAAGTTCATTTAAAAAACCCCACCATTTCTTTCTTCTCAATGTGACATCATGGGGTCCTTCTTTAAACTTCAATCCTGACTTTCCCAACCACACACCCAGACTCTTCTCAACTCATGTCCTTTCTCCCTGGATTCATTCTCTCTCCCCCTCCTCATTAATCTCAACTGTCCAGACTACCTGTCTTAGTCACCAGCTCAATAAATGTCAACTTTCTCTTGAGTAAGAGCTCCTCCTCCTCCACACATCCTCTACTTCAAACTTATCAAGTACTTTCATCTCCTTTAATTCCTAGGCTCACTCTCCCTACCTGACACTGTCATGTTTTCAGTCTTCTCCATCCATGCTATTTCTGAGATTTCTCTACTGTCCTTCAGCTGAATAATGTTCATCTATGAAACGCAAGCTCGCCAGCCTTCTTTAGACTTTTAAGACTTCCCGATTATTCACTTTCCCAGACAAGAGTACAGACTACTGACACATTATGCCATCCATGGGCCAGAAGCTACATGACTAAATCCCCAAGTGGGAGAAACATTGTTCCTCTCTCACTTAAACATGCTCCTGTTTTGGCTCAAGGTTTAAAATCACCCGCTCTTGGGACTTATGTTGTAAGTGTGCAGGGAACATGAATTTTGAGCAACTAAACAACGCAAAGGCTGCTCAGTACAACCCATGAAATATTATTTGGGATAGGGATAATGAGGATAATGCCATTAATCTCTTGCACAGCTGATGTGAAATCAGAGTTCTCTTTTCTTATTTCCTTGTTAGGACACAAGACCATGGGGATAATCCTGGTGTTTCAAATGTTTTGCTGTTAACAATCCATGTACCCTTTTCTCTTATTGTTTCCTGAAATTAATGTCTTAAGGAATGGCCTTAATTTATTATGTATTTATTCTTCAAATGAGTCCTGTGAAAGACCCTTTTATTTATATCTGATAATCAAAGGGGTTCTAAAGTGAACCTAGTATTTGCAGGATGTGTGACCAAGGAGCCAGTCCAAGAGAAAATAAGAGGAGACACAGGGACACACAAAGAGAAAGAGAATGAGACAGAGACAGAAAGAAAAGGAGAAGCAAAGAGGGAGAGAAGGAGAGAGAGAAAGAGAGAGAATGGAGTTTTACCTTTACTTTAGTGTGTGAATTCTGGGAGACTTCCAATTCTAACTCCTTGACCCTATTAGGACAGGGACAGGCATATAGTAGCTAAGTGCTTAATAATTGGTAGCTGACTGTTTTTGCTGCTAAGTGTTCTTGTTAGGGAGTTGTACCTCAAATGGTACAGAGATTTTTTTTAAGAATCAAAACAATTCCTTTGGGCTTTGACTCTTCTATAGATTAAAAGTGAAGGTCTGAATTAGTTTCTGGCTTGTTTTCTTCATAAAGATATCTTTAAGAACTGTCTACTTCAAATAAATGCCATCCTGAAGATCGATTTAATAAATTAAAAAAAATGTAGCTCTTTATAAAATGTTTCACAAATTATTTCTCATTTGATCCCCACAACTGTGAGGACAGAAGAGGAAACTGAGGCACAGAGAGCTTACTGTGATTTGTCCCAGTCATACATTTAATGAGTGCCTTCACTGTGATTGGAGTGTTCCAGTCATTATGCCATATTGGTGAAGTCATGTGGCCAGAATAAGCAAGTCCCTCTCTAAGGGTATGACTGGCACAGAAAAACCCCATGATCCTAGAAACAAACCCCAATACAGGGACAATAAGGATGAGCTGTTACAATTCATATAAACAACACGAGTCTTCCTCATTGGTGGGCTACTTGAAGAGAAAAGGAGAGACTCTTCTATAGCCTATGATATGTCTCAACACCAGTCACCTGCAAGGAGAAGGAATGATGTTGTGACATACCCCACAAATTTACAGGCCACGGCCAATAGCTTCCCGCCTCCAATTACCTGCTGTACATTTCCATCTGAACGTCCCGCAGTTATAATACCTCATTTATTCATTCAGATATAAATGACTGAACTCAACAGATCTACAATGGGATTCAGCATCTCTCCTGTAACCACGCAGCCACCTTCAACTTTCCTCCCTCTGTCAGCACTCCCTCTCCCTCCCTAGACTCCCCACAAACTGAACATAAATGAGTTTTTCTCCTCCCTCTTTTAGCTAATCAGTCATCAAGTCATCTCTCATAGTGTTCCTCGTGACCAGCCTTTCCCTTTCCCTTCCACTTCCATCAGCATGGTTCAGGTCCTCCACAGTCCCTACCTAAAATGATACAATAATGTTCTGTCCCCCAGTCCTCCACCTCTTCAGTTCATAGTTTATTTAGTCTTCAGGAGCCTTGGTGAGAAGTTGTACTTTAGATTTTCTCAGCTGGTTCATTCCCATGGTTTGTGGGTTCATTCATTTATTCATTCACTCACTTATTCATTCGTCTCCTCCCTATACTATACCACAGGATATTTTAAAACACAAATGCCAAGGAAGGTAGGATCCCTTTATATTTCTTTAAGTTCATAACTAAGATACTGATTACTTGGTAGGTGAACCAAGTTAAGGGAAAAAAATAGAATAATCCTATTTAGAATTGCTATTTTCAACCTAGCTAGAAAAGCAGCTTCTCTCCTGATGTATGCTCCTTTGGATGCTCAATATTCTACTTAAACAGCATTATTCCTTGAGCCTTCCCACCTCACCTAGACTTTCCTCATCGGCTCTTTCCAGAGCTCCTTCTCCAGATAGCCTCCCCATCATCCTAAGCCCAACTCAGCTGCTATCTCCTGAATGAAGTTTCTCCTGAAAGTAATCTCTCATCTTCTCTCAGATCACATTGTTCTCACACCTACAGTTTGCATATTGTTTATGGAAATAACAACTGTCTACATTTCACTACTCATACTCAGTAATTAATTACCACAGGATGCTGCCTTAGTTAGAGAGTTTTCTAGATACCGTTTTGATTTCATTCTAGGAAGGGGGATTCTTTCCTTCACTTCTGTCTAATGCAGTCTAGGATACTGGGAAACTAAGTGATTTGCCCAGAGTCTGAGGCAGGACAGGATCCAGATATTCCAGACTCCAAACCTGGCTCTCTCCCCTTTGGCCCACCACACGGCCCCTTTTGTCTGGCCCAGCACAATCACCTGTTTGGTACCTAACAAAAGTTGGTCACATGAAGGCATTAAACACAACCAACTTAATTACTTCAAACTGGGTTCCCACCCATCTCCCCATTCAAGTAGAGAAGCAATTAGTCAATGAGTTGAGTTGACAATCTAGAGACCTGGTTTCATTCCCTTTGCCCAGGTTTTCAGCATCCATTTCTTAACTTTAGAGTCTGGAGGTTAGACTAGAAGATCCCTTGTCCCTCTAAAATCTTCTTGTATAAGACCAGTGATAAATAGAATCAGAATGCTATATGGTAAAAGAAAAATGGGGACCTTCACATCACAGTGAGCTGTCCAGTTCTGGAGCCATCATTGCCTCAGGGACCACATCCATACTTCCTATGAAAAACCAACTTAAAATTTAGGGTCTTCTACTATTGCTTCTGGAGAGGATTTTCCTAGCCGGGAAAAGACTTCAGTGTACCAATTTTCAGTATTCCTTTTTAGGACAGTAGAATGATGACATCTAACTATAGCCATCCCTTCAACATCTACCTTGTCCCAACAGGCAAAACTAGAATGATCTGACTTCTTAATTGAAATATCAAGTCAAAAAGAAGCCCAAGACATTAGTTAGAAGATACCATAACTAAATAAATGAGAAAACTGAGACCTAAAGAGGTTGTCACTTTCCTAGAGAAATACAATAATGAGCTGGTGACAACTCAGGGCTCTCTACTCCCAGACCAGACTTTTACTGAGCTAGATTCTTAGCCCAGTTAACTGGTTCTTGGGCTATATAATTGGAGGGAGAACATATGATAATTTCTTTGGACTAGTAAAGGCTCTTAAAATCAAAAATAAAGAGATAAGGCCCTCTCTCTCTTGCCACACAGAAGAATTATTTTTTAGATCTTTCTCACTTTTCCCGGTGAATAAAAGAACTTGAGAGATAATAGAACCTGCTCAACAAAAAGATTTCTTTCAGATGTAAATGCTGAGGGAAATGTCTCAAAAAATAAATAAATAAATATTTGAAGAATGAACAAACAAATGGCACCTAACCAAGTCACCTGTTAGCCAATGATGGTTTAAAGAAAAACAAAACATTTTCTACCCTTTTCTCTCAGTAAGTGGAAGATGATCACTTGGGGAGATTTCACTTTCCTTCCCACTTGGTTATCCATTTAGTGCGCAGAAACAACTTTTAACCTACTTCTCCCTTTTTCCCCTGAAAATAAGGTCAGAGTAAATCTAATTTGGCAAGAGATTTCATCTTCATGGCCTTTTTCACTCATGAAGTTGGTCGGTGATTTAACTGGGGCAACTGGCAAAAAGAGCAGAAATTCAAGGTCACTCTCATTTTTTAGGATGCCAAAATGCTTTTCCAATGTTCAGAAGGAAGAACCCAGTGGAATTTCTTTCAGCAACATTCGAGCCTTTGCTTGAAGTAGTTCCAGAGAAACCCCAGTACCCCACACAGTATCCCAAGCACTGCTAAGTAGGTTGAGATTTAGGCAGGCTTCAGCACCAATGGGACCTGGCCATTGAATACTCCCCAGCCAAAAGAGCAGGTTAAGCTACCTAGCAAACATTTGCTTTGGTTTTTTGAGCCACTCCCTTTCTGGCCTGCTCCACCTCCAGTGCCAAAGAAGCTCCTGTGGATGAGAGAGCCAGGTGATAAAGTAGGACACCTGAAGGATACTGGCACCTAACCAATCAAAACTCTTTTCCAGAAAGACATACAGAAATCCATTCATCCAATCCACCAGAGGGTTGCAGAATCCAACCATGTTGGAAGTTCCAGTTACTACATTTATCCTCTGCTTGGCTCAGATACAACAGATAAACTGCCAGTTATCTAGGAGTTACTGAGCCAGTCTCAGGATAGCCCAGGCAGCTCAGGGCTGCCATCTAACAGCAAGAATATGAATGTGAGGGATGTAAGGATGAAGGAATCTGAAACTCCACAACTGTGTTTCAGGGTAGAATTAGCTTCCTTTCAGGAAAAGCTAAAAGAGTCCAAAGATGGAGCCATGAGGTGTGGCTGGGATAGGAAAGGAGGTAAATGTTTTGGTGTGAGTGGTACGAGTTACTATGGCCAATTCACTTAGAATGCATGAAATCCTAGGAAAGAGTTAACTCTATGTTTTGACCCATTTCCAACCTTTTAAATAATTTAAGGCAAAGTAGGAACCTTGCTTATAAACTTTTGAGGAAGTGTTTTGTTTTCCAGTTGGTCCCTGACCTTGTGAAATCACAGAACACCAATATTGGCCAGGGGCTTTTCTTGGCAAAGACACTGGAGTGATCTGCCATTTCCTTCTCCAGGGGATTAAGGCAAAGAGAGCTTAAGTCACTCAGCAAGTGCCTGAGCTCAGTCTTGAACTCAGATCTTCCTGTCACCAGCCTAGGTGCTCTATCCACTGAACTACTTTAGTTACCTCCTATTTAGTAGGTGGCTCTTTAATATATGATGACTGACTGACTGACTGACTGATTGATTATCTAACAAATTGCCTATACTGTGGGAGAGGATGCTAAATGATCTGGACTGGACTTTTTGGAACAGTCCACAAGTGTCAGAAGAATAGGGTAAGTTTTGCTGGGTATTTTCAGTGCTATGAGATCTCCCCTTTAATAAATCCTAATTCTTCTGACACATTCCCCTCCTTCAGGATTTCTCACACTCTTGTTTCTCTTACCTTCCCAAAGCACAGACCTGCCTTTATTCCTAAAATGGCCCAGGTAAACCCAAAGTTGGGCAAGAAGTAATCCCCACTTTTCCTCAGCCCTTTTCGATCACTCTATAACTTGCAACTTCTCCCATTAAACACTGAATAGAGGACAAAAAGGAAAGAAGCAGCAGTATGGAAACAGTGGAAAGAACATAACTTCTGGAGACCAGAGACCCTAATTCTGCTGATCATCAGTCTCATCTTGGAGAATCACTTACCACCCCTGGGTCTCAGGCTTGTCAGCTGTAAAATGACAGGATTAGACTTGACTGCTGGGGTCCTTTCCAGCTCTAACTCAGAACTGGTTTACAGTTCCAAGGAATAGGTCTGCCAGGAAAGGAGAGGAGCAAGACTAAGTTTCATGACGATTTGAATTCTACCTATTCTTCTTGTTCTCCTGCTGAAAACTGTTCTGGACAATTGTTAAAAGATCTGGGCCCGGCTCCAACCCTTATTGGCTAGCCACGTGGCCCTAGGCAAGTATCTTCCTTCTGAGTCAGTTTTCATGTTTGTCAAAGAGAAAGAAAAATCTTTACCCTACTTAGGTCATGAGGAAAAGTAGACAGATTTATAATTGTTAACATTTATGGCATTTTACACATATGATTTGATTAGATTCCTATGGAGCTTTTTTATCATAAAACAGAAAGAGCAGGTCTCTTTGGCAGATCAAAGAGTGGGGTTCCATGACTTTAGCCTGACTAACAGTGAGGGAATCGCTCCCTCAAGGTGAAAGAGCAACATATGATTGTTTAAACAAAATAAGCCAGACATAGAGAGGATGAATTATGACAACATAGGAATCAGAGAGGGAAGATGCAATAAAATAGAAAAATCAGCAAGACTTTTCGCTGAATCACAAATACAATATATTTTTTTTCAAGTTTTCCCTCCTAACTAGGTCAAAGATCTCTAATTTCATCTGATTTTCTTGATGTTTTTATTTATTAGTTAGGCAGGAGAAAACCACATAGCACCCAGTTTATTGCAAATCTCGGCAATCTACAGGGGTTTGGATCTACGCCCTCTCATTATTAAATTAGATGAATGGAGTATTGTTGGCTTTTTAACAGCAATAACCGATTAACAATAACACTACTAAGCACAAATTACAATGAAGTAAGAGAACAAAGGAAAATTCGTTATTTTAGATTTTCCAACAACATGGCAAAACACACCTTTATTTGTCCCCAATACTAAGTTAAAAAAAAAAATCTTCATTCAGGGGATAGTTGGCACAGTGGAGGAGATATTAATCTATAGATCTAAAAACAGTAGAATGGTGTTCTTGGCCACCTCAACTTCCCTAAAGAAACCTAAGAGAGAAGTGACTAAACAGTGGGAGAAGGGAAGGAGGGAAGAGAGTATTTCTGGAGGGCATCAGACAATGAACAAATAAATACACAGCTCACCCAAGACGCCACCAAATGGATCAACCCGCCAAAAATCCGGAGCAGAAATGCTTTGGGTTATTCTCTTTTAAATGGGAGATGAGACGAAAGCAGGTAAAGTCACAGGAGAAAGAACACTGGATAAGGAACCACCCACACTGAACTCAAATTCAGAGTCTACACTACCTGTGCAGCGCTTACCAAACTTCTCTGGCAGTTTCTACACCTGTGAAATGAAAGGTCTGCTCTAGACAAAAAGTCCTTCCAGCTCTTAAATTTATGATCTCTTTAGATCTTACAGAATTGGCAAAATATTTCATCACAACCGCATCCCCATTTCACAGAGGAGGAAGCTGAGGCGCACAGGGTTCAGAAGTCACTCAATCAGGGATGGTATTCAGAATTTGAACCCAGAGCTCCACTCCAGCACTAGTGTTAAGCAAAGAATACGCAGGATCTAAAGAGGGGAACCTTTAAAATCACCTAGAGCAATATTATCAATTTATAGATGAGGGAACCGAGGCTGCTGGAGGAGGAGTCTCAGTGTCTCCCAGGTGGGAAGTAGCAGGTCCTCTGCCTCCACAGGCAGCCCCCTTCCTACTGCTAACTTCTGCTCCCTCTGACCCTCCTTGCCATCACCCCTGCCTGAAAATTTTGGATCACTTTCTCTGTTGGCATAAATTAGCCTGCTGCCCTCACCCCCTGAAGCCCTCACCCCCTGAAGCCCTCAACCCCTGCTGCCCTCACCCCCTGAAACCCTTAACCGCTGAGGTTCCCGAAGCCGCTGCACTCTGACAAGTGGATCAACCCTCCCCATGGGCATGTTCCCCTATCAAAACTGCCTCCCCACAAGCCCGCCGCTGCCCCACATCTTGGTCCCGCAGCTGCTGAAAAATGCCCGCTCTGGGACCCTCCGCTCTCCAGCTCGGAGCAAGCCCTCCTTCCAGGGGGAGCGGGCAGCCAGCACTCCGAGGCCCCCTCCTTTCCTGGGGGTAACCCTTTGAAAGCCTCGGGGGCCCCGGGGCGCCGGCACAGTCTGGCCCAAACCAGATGAATGAGAAGCCCAAAGCCGGCCAGGAAAAGTTCGACCTGAGGCGGAGAGCTCCCCGGGCGCCCCCCCAAACTGCTCCAAGGATGCCCGGGGCCCCCGCCTCCGGCCCCCCTCCCCCAGGGCGAGGGATGGGGAAGCTTCCCCCAGGCCCTGCCCCGGCCGCTCGCCGGCACTCACCTGTGCGCCTGCCGTCCCGGGCCCGAGAACTCGGAGCAATGACCCGCACCCGGCCCGGGCCGGCCTTATATAGAGGGAGGGGTTGCGCAAAGGCCGGGCCGCTCCCGCGCCCACTCCGCGGCCCATCGGGCCCCGGGCCCCGGCCTCCCCTGCC